>JAPYMA010001319.1:0-10286 GCA_035041965.1 Anisakis pegreffii | reverse complement strand
GTACTGCTATAAAGAACATCAGCAACATATTGGTTGCTGACTGGATTGTACAGTGGTGATGGTACCTGACTGACGTTACATGAGGAAAATCCGACAGATTTCGGTCGACATTCTGGGATTCGGATTCCGAGCCACATTCACACTGATGAGTACGTAATCTTAGTCATAGTCACGTACCTTGAAGCGATGTCGCCGTGCAAAGAAGAGGAATCAACAGTAAAATTACAATCGACTGCATTCTATCCGATGCCCAACTCGTAACTGACAATTTGACGTTTTGAATCGTAATTTATTGGCACGCATTTTGGTTTGTATGCGATTGAAAAGCAACTTATCACTGATGATATCATCGGCTTCTCTCATTGAACATCACAATAAAATCATCCACGTGTGATTAGTCACTTTTGGGGAAATTTGATGCAGTCAAAGAATGGTATTGTTGATACTTGTGTTGTTACTGATTGGTGGTGGTATGCTAAACAACTCAAATGTATGAGATACATTCTGAGATTCAGATATATTTCTCGGAAAAAGTATGATCATTCAACAAACTGTACACTTTTCTGTTAGAAGAGATTCTATTCGTTGATATTCGGATGGTTTTTGATTGGTGGCGGTACACTAGAGCAGCTCAAATTTACGAGATGTGATTAGAAATTCAGTTGTGTTTCTAGAACCGAACGAAATCCTCCGACAATATACACTTTTCTGATAGTAGAGAATCTCCTCTATCCAATCATAGCAAAAAATCACTGTGTTGCATAACAAATCTGAATATGCAAGCAGCTTGAAAATGGTACTTCTGATATTCCGATGGCAGTGAATTGTTGTTGAGTGAAGCGATCAAATCGTCAGCGTTATGTTGTTCAAACGATGGGATAAGCATACACTCTGGAGGGAATTTCACTGAGCATTCAGCTCCGGCTTAAGCTTCCAGCTAGCCTTAAGCCACATCATCATCTAATTTCGGGTGTTTGTGCTTGACTTCATTCTCGAAATGTATAATGGCACATGGTTTTGGAAATGCTTCATAAAATATTTTCGTTCAACATTATGAAATGATAGATTTTAGAACTACTTCTTCGATCGCAACATCAAAGAAAGTCTCTTATGAGCTTGACGGTTCTGCTGACTTCTTCAGTTTTGCGTCGTAGTTTCGGTCGTTTCGAGCGGTTGATAGACGGCCTCAGTGGTTGAATGAACGTCTTGAAGTGGACGGTCACAGTCGATACTTTAGAATTTTATTTTTTGCGTAATTTTGGGATTTTGACTAATTTTTGAGAATTTTCAAACATTGTTGATGAAAGCAAAGTATCTTGGATTGGAAAAATGCAAAAATTTACAACTGTATTTATCTTCTGAATGCACCACTACGCTCATCGAACTCATTCCTGCGTTCAGTCTCTGATTAACACGGAGGTTTTTGACTGAACAAATCATTCAATCAATACAGGCGACAAAAACAGTGCAAAAACAACTCGACATTTCGATTGCATCGTCCCTGATGGGTAAATGGTGAGCAATGAGTAAACTCGGTACGAGCATGCAGGACGGATAAAGCATGATAAATCACGAATAGGGTTCGTCAGCGAGTGAAATTTCGGCCGGGAGAGACCCCATCAAAGTCTCCACTGGTCAGCGACAAAAACGTCAAGGAGCAAGGAAATTTTGTGGAAAAACGGGATCACCGAAGAGCACTACTCTCGAGCAACAATGGCCAAGGATCCGCTCACGAGCACGAAGGATGAGCAGCGAGTGAACGTTTCTTATCAAAGATACTCGATCGTGGATGTGATATTATGAGTATATATTGACATAATGACAGTAACTTACCTTGAAGCGATGTCGCCGTGCAAAGAAGAGGAATCAACAGTAAAATTACAGTCGACTGCATTCGATTCGATTTCTAGATCGTAACTGATAATTTGACTTTGAATTGCAATTTATGGTAGCTTCTCTCATTTGATATCACAACGACATCATCCATGTGTGATAAGTCGATTATGTGATAACGAATAAATTAGAGTCTGCATGCAGCTTACAAATGATACTCTTGATATTACTGTAGTCGTTCATCTCACTCGAATTAAGCCTAAATCTCCCGACAACACATATAATTTTCGAAAATCAGGTAATCCGGATAATCCGATGAAGTCCAAAAATCATCGCATTTGAAAGCGAATCGAAGCAGAACGTTGCTTTGGACATCATGATTCTATGTGATTAGTCTGTTACTTACACCGATCAATGCAGATACATTTTACTGAAATGAATCGCTCAACTCACCGAGATATCTTTGAAAAATCGTCATTATTACTTGAAGTAAGCAAAATAGCTCAACAACTTATCTGATTATCTGATAGCAGAGAATCTCCTTCATCCGATAATGCCAAAACATTACTGTCGTACCGTATAAATTTGAGTATGCATGCAGCTTGAAAATGGTACTTCTGATATAGCGATTGCAATGAATTATTGATAAGGGAAGAGATCAATTCGTGAGAGTTTTGCTTTTCAATCGATGGGTTAAGCTTATGCTCTGGAGGGAATTTCACTGAGCATTCAGCTCAAGCTTGAGCTTCCAGCTAGCCTTAAACCACAACATCAACTGATTTCGGGTGTTTGTGCTTGGCTTCAGCCTCGAAATGTTCAATTACACATTGTTATGGGAATGCTTTATTAAGTATTTCCGTTCAACATTATAAAATGATAGATTTTGAACTACTTCTTCGATCGCAACATCAAAGAGAGTCTTTTGGGAGTTTGACTGTTAATTTGTTAAGTTTGACTGTCGACTGTTAATCGCTCGGCTCTTGCGTCGTTGTTTCGGTCGTTTGGTCTTAAAGTAGATGCTAAGAGTCGGTATTTCAGGTAAATTTGTGGGTAATTTTAGGATCTTTGTTTGTTGTTGAGACTGTTTGACCAGTGCTGACTAAAGCAAAGTATTTTTTAGTGCAGTTATTCAACAAATGCAAAAATTTTCAATTGAATTCATCGTCTGAATGCACTCAACACTCGAATCGAATAATTCAGTCTCGTAATAATCAGACAATTTTTCTGTCCAAAAATTTTCTCAGAACATTGCTATCTAAAATTTATGTGGAAACGAGTTATCAAATCACGCGACGATAGCGGTAAAAATCGCTCAACATTCCAATTGGATCATTCGGCGAGTATATGAGCAAAATTGGGCAGCAAATAGCTCTCATTGTCACGTTATCTATGTGATGCACTTCTTCTCAGCGATGTTGATTTCAAAAATTTTAGCGAATACAACCAAATTTCAGTGCAATAATCTTCATTTTTTCCATGACTGAACTCACCTTCCAAACGTGCTACGCACTTCTCGAAGTCGTCTATACAACTCCTTGCAGATCCACAAATCATTGTACCAAAGCTCATATTTATGCATCTCCTATTTATAGCGATACAAGTACGTTTGACGAGAGCACAATCTGAAATATCGCTAATAACATCGTAATATTACCCATAAACGAACAATAAGACTAACCAACATCGAAATTACAATTTACTGTACGAATTTCGGTTTGTTTGCGATCAAAAAGGAAGTTGTCACAAGAGATATCAGTGCCTTTAAGTCAACAAAGCCACGAAAACTTTTCAGTCAGTTGTCAAACTGAATATCTATCATAAGTGAATAGTAGTAGTGATAACAGTGATAATAGTAATAAAAGTATTGATAAAAATGATAATGATAATAGTAACAGTAATAATAATATTACTAATAATAATAATAATAATAATAATAATAATAATAATAATAATAATAATAATAATAATAATGGTGCTGACTTCTCTGGTTTTGTATCGCAGTTTCGGTCGCTTCGACTAGTCTATACACGGGCAAGTTGACCGATTGAAAGTCTTAAAGTAGATGCTCTTAACCGGTATTTCAGGATTTTTTTGGGTAATTTCAGGATTTTGGCCGTTTTTCGAAGAGTTTTCAAGCAGTGTTGACGAAAGCAAAGCATTTTTAATGCGATTTTTGTAGATTTGCAAAAATTTTCAGTTGAAAGCATCTTCTGGATGCACTGAACACTCATCGAATTCATTCGTACGTTCCGTGACCGGTCAATCTGCCCAAAGACATTTTGCCTAACGACAGTTTCCCTAAAGACACATTGCTTAACGGACAGTTTGCCTAAGGAACAGTTTGCCTGTTAGGCGAAATATCCGTTAAAAACCGTAAGTTAGGCAAGCTGTCGTTAGGCAAAATGTCTTTAGGCAGATTGACCGAGCGCCTTACATTTGGTATCCAATTAACACAAAAGTTTTTCAATGAACAAACAATTGAATCAAAGTAGAAGGTAATCACTGCAAGAGTAACGCGAGTAATTCACAGCGATAGTAACTCACCTTCAGACAGTGTCGCCGTGCAAAGAAGAGGAATCAACAATAAAATCACAATCGACTGCATTCTATCCGATGTCCAATTCGTAACTGATAATTTGACGCTTTGAATCGTAATTTATTGGTACGCAATTTTGTTTGCATGCGATTAAAAAGCAACTTATCACTGATGATATCATCGGCTTCTCTCATTTGATATCACAACGACATCATCCATGTGTGATAAGTCGATTATGTGATAACGAATAAATTAGAGTCTACATGCAGCTTACAAATGATAATCTTGATATTACTGTAGTCGTTCATCTCACTCAAACTAAGCCTAAATCTCCCGACAACACATATAATTTTCGAAAATCAGGTAATCTGGATAATCCGATGAAGTCCAAAAATCATCGCATTTGAAAACAACTCTGAGTAGAACGTTGCTTTGGGCATGATGATCCTATATGACTAGTCTGTTGCGTACACTGATCAATTCAGATACATTTTACTGAAATAAAATTTCTCAACTGTCCGAGATGTCTTTAAATAATCATCATTATTACATGTAGTAAGCAAAATTGCTCAACAACGTATATATTTATCTGATAGCGGAGAATCTTGTCTATTCGATGATAGCAAAATATGGCTGTGTTGCTGAACAAATCTGAGCATACAGGTAGCTTGAAAATGGTAATTTTCCTATCCCGATTGCCGTGAAATATTGATAACTGAAGAGATCAAACCGTCAGCGTTTTGTTGTTCAGACGACAGGTTGAGCTTACTCTTTGGAGGGAATTTCACTTAGGATTAAGCTCAATGTTAGGTTTTCGGCTAGCCTTAAGCCACATCATCATCTGATTTCGGGTGTTTGTGCTTTGCATTTTTTGGGAATTGATTGTGAATTTGTGCATTGAATCAATCGACAAAATATTCGTCATTGTTGCGATTGTTTAATGGATTGGTGTTTGGCTGTATTATAATGTGCAACTTATTTATGGCGACGGGTATTCGGTGTGGGATGTTCGATGCGCCGATTGCTATGGATCTACTCGGTTGAATTAATTGTTCATTACTGATACCGAAAGTTTGCTGATTCACTACTGTTGGCTGTTCCAAGCAACCGCTGTGAACGATTGTTGGACGAATGTTCAATCGATCAATCAGAATGTATTTTCGGGCTCCTTCTGAGTTCTCCTAGAAATTCGGGCTCCCCAGAAATCATTGAACAATAAGGGAGAGTAGCCCAAAATCTCTGTGCTTGCCAAATCATTAGTCCAAGTTAGAATTCCATGAAGACAGATGATTCCCAACGCTGTTATCGTTAACTGCGGGGAAAGAATAGTGCCAAGGAAGGAAGAATGAGATATTGGTGATGCAGTGATATCAGTGATATTGGTAATAACAGAGTGGCATAAACTCATAATAAGCTGGATTTGCGGATTAACTAAATACAAAAATCGTTGACTTTTATCGTGAAAAAGACCACAAAAACATTTCATGTAATCATCGAAATGAGCAGTTATCATAACTGAATAGTAATAGGAATAGTGATGATGATAGAATAGACAGTAACAACAGCATTGAGAGTAGCAATCAGATGTGTAATAGTGAGAGCACAGTCTATCAGAAAAATGCACATGCTGTCGGGCGATTTTGCTAACTTCAAGCAAAAAAGACGTTTTTTGAAAGCATATTGTTTGTGATGTTGACTGTCACTGTACGTGATGTTACTTGTGTTGCTGGTGCGAAGGCGACAATTAATAATATGATTTATCCGCACAATAAATAAAGACGATAATAATGGTTGAGTAGAGTAGAGATACACTGACGATTGAGTGACGGAAGATGCCGATGATGGCTCATACACAACAACAACACTGGATACACGAACAACACACTGACTGACTAATACAGAGGAACTGATATAACCACACTGAGCTACCTATATAGTGATTGAGATTAGCTGATCACAAAGCAACGGTCACAAGTTGCCAACGGTGGCCAGAGAACACACGACATGCAAAGCACTATAGAGGGACACACAAGAAGGCGAGATGGGCACAGGCGCCTGTTTGAAGTATTCAAGGAGTCTTCAACTGAGCCCTAAAATCTGGACACATATGGGAAATCTTACAAACCCGAGCTTCGCAATTTCATTTCAGTCGGCACATAGAACGCGGCAAATTTCCAGGTGAGTAGAATCCACCCGAGGTGCCGAATGCTCAAATTTTACGGACATTGTTTAGTTCCAAAATTAGGTTTTTTTGAAATTTTCATTCGGTTTCAATTTTGCCTTTTGAAATTATGGAGAGTTTGAAAAATTCTGAAAATTTTTATCAGTCAGTGAGATGTTCTGGAAGTTTAAGCATATCGATTTGGCATTTTCTTGTGGTCGGAATCCTCTGCGCTTGAGAATATTTAAATCCCTAAAGATCTGATGTCACTCTATGATGGTGGCTATTGGAAGTTGGCGACTCTGCCGGTTTTGGGGCGTTTTGTGTTAATTTCTTGAGAGGAGACTTTTGCGGCAGGATTGGATTAGCCGCTTTCTTGCATACATAACTACACGGACCAAACATCGCCTGACTGCAAGTGTTGTCACTCCACACTCCCGCACAGGAATAGAAATTGACCAATAAACACAATGGCCATGGCCCAATAATCCCGTCAGGTTGACCGCTCTCCCAATTATAATAATCGAAATCACTGCCGTCTTGCCATTGCCATGCGCTCGCATTGTTGTGCTGCTTTCCACCGATCCAATATTGACCTGTCGAATGAAAAAGATCTGAAAACATTAAACGAAATAATATCGACGAATTAAATGATTTTGATGTGGAGCACTTAAAACTATGTGCACATTACAACATAATTCTTGAACTGAGAAATTCCAACTAACTGTCATTGATGAACGACATTTCGAGCGTCGAATGAACTGAGGCCACAAACGCAGAAAAATTTCCGCATCCTTCGACAGCTTCATCAAAATTGAACTGCTGACTGGTTTGGGCAAGTACCTGTTGAAGTGGAGATCGAGTGATCGACCAGTCGAACGATGTGTGAGATATCGCAAATTTACGAAAATCCAACTTACCGGAAGATAGCACGAATCCGTCTCGGCCAGATATTTCCATTCCTCATCGCACTTCTCCATTGCTTTCACTGAAAGATGAAGAATATATTCATGGAAAATAAGCGTCGAGAATAGATGAAAATTCCCCGAAAATTGCAAAAGTGCTAAAGGTCATTTGGAGCAGAAAATATTTCCAGAAATTTACCTATCAACGGAAATATTTCATTCGGATTGCGCTGATCTGGTTTGATATTCGTGATCTCCTTCAAATTAGTATCGACACGTGGTATGTTCCCGGAGGATTTATAAACTTAATGGAGGGGAATTTGTCGGAAAATTATTGAAATTTCAATGGACATTTGAAGCAGAAAAGACTTTGAAGCATACCCATCAACGGAAAGACTTCATTCGGGTTGCATTGACACGGTTCAACGTGGAGATTATTCGTGAAGTCCCTCACATAGATATCTCCCTTACCAGCTAAATGTGCCCCTTCGCCGGATGCATTCACAAAGAATTGTCTGATCATTTGGCACTCTCCTTCGGATACCATCACAAATCCCGCACATCTCACCCCTTCCGCCTCACACTCAACACCACATTCATCCTGTTTTATCGCCTTCGTTGTTAATGGAATATAACCATATTCTATCTGCTCGAACTTCACATAGGTGAGCGATTGGTCGCAATAAACATCAACCACAATCGATATCTGAAATGATTTTTGTGATACAACGATCGCCTTTTGGAGACCTCTGTTCCGTCATTGTTCTCGAGATCTCTCGACAATCGCTGATTTCTCTCATATGAGGAGAATTTTGAAACCTGCTCAGTCCCGTCCAGGAATCTACTCCGAAAATTCAACGACAACTCACCAGAATTGCTGAAAGATGAAACATAATTGTCGCAGTAGTATGGAGCTAAAGCTAATGTCAACGACAGCAACACTCTCCAGACCGACACAATACCTGTCAGTGGTTTCTCTTTGGAAGTATGGCTGCTTTATATTCGCAATCTAATGGATTTTCAAAAGCCACTCATCGCATTAATTCATCGCATTTTCTTTCCATCAAAGGCCCATAAGGGAATCAGTCGCTATAAATAATCGGAATATTTTTTTTCACAACTGCCGCATAAATGCTCCATAGTTACAAATGTACGCAAAGTCTGCGTATATTTTCCTTCGAAATCCCATTTCAGTGCTTATTCGTGGCGTGGTAGAGACCCTGGTTTCTCGATATCTATGATAGCCGACCGAAGGCTCTGGTTGATCTGATAGATCTAAGCAGGCCAAAAATGCATGGAACTAACAGCTCTACAGTGGGATCAATTCGTCCAGTTACCACAGCAAAAAACAAATGCAAGTCTCTATGTGCCAAGTTCTAATGAAATGAAAATTTCCACAAATCCAACTTCTCAGATCTGCACTAAACAATTTTGGTATGATGACGAGCCTGAGGGTCAAGGCTAAATCTGACAAGAGATCTATTCTCAGGCCGTCTCGCGCTATCTAACGACGAGTTTCAGCTTTTTGCTTGCCTCATTGTTAGCTCACGATCGATGAAAGTAACGCCATTTCTCCATTCTCATCGAAATGTAATCCATTTCAGAAAATTGATTGAATTTGTGCTAAAAATAATGAGAAATGATGCTCCAATTTTGAAAATTGCCGCTATGAGCTCCATCAGATTAACTGAATTGTAAAAATTTGAGTTGTTGTGCAGGTGTGTACGTGTCCGCAGAATTGCCAAGAGTTACAGGCAAAGGGACAGCTCATGGTAAAGTTCTTGAACCATTCACCGGTATAGGACAAGTGTGGATTGAGAGTCAAGATCGCTGCAGTGAAGTGATCACAAATTCGTCGCGAACTGATTTGCCGATGTCATGAACTGAGCAGGCGGCAAATTTTTGTTAGATGCAGTCTTTTTTGGTGGTAGAACAAGTATAGATCAGAGTTTACCATCCACTTGATTCCATGATACGTTATGATCGTACGGGTGGCGTCCGTGGTTACATCTTGAGGAGATGCCTTGACAACCCAGATGTTCTGCCGGAATTAAACATTCAATGTCGAGACCAAACCTACTTTTACCGTCGAAGGTGGAATCGGGTACGGAGTTCCCGGGATGGATTCATCATTCAAATAGACAATATATCCAGATCATTCTCAAAAAAGTTTTCCCTTTTCAGACAGCTCGCTCAAGCAATTCTCAACTCCATATAAATGTCATAAACGTCTAACTATTCGGACTGCGTTTTAGAATTGATACATTTGAATGCATGCAAAGTTCGATATTTAAAAAGGGGCGATGATTCAATATCAGTTCAGAAGTTGATTCCTGTCGTAACTTCAGTGAATTAAGGTGTCTTCAAATGCGTGACAATTATTCGTGCCATCAAAAGATTAATTCGTGCAAATGGACAATTTCAGTTGGAACGAAACTGATCGTCAGCAATTAAATGATGAAATAGTTCAGAATGCGTGTCCATGAAAAAAGCCAAATTGTGATGGAGCTTTATGGAGACAATTTGCTCGATTCTCTTTTCCATTTTCAATCTGTAATCACAACGATTGATTAGTTTTCTTATCACTGCTATCAGTTGATTGATATCTCCTCAAATTGTGTTTGCTGTTAATACTGGGAATGCGATATGTTATATGGTGGAGGAGCATAACAAAGCGAAATCACTGCAACAAATAATCCTTCTCTCATTCAAGCCGTCGGAATCATAAAAATACACATGATCAAGTTTGATACGAACAACTCGTTGTGATGCTTTTTGATCAGTGGACATTGTTGCTTATATCTATGTGACTTTAATTCATTGCATGCTTATAAGTTTATCGTCGTTAGCA
>JAPYMA010001318.1:0-55187 GCA_035041965.1 Anisakis pegreffii | reverse complement strand
ACGTATTGCTATTAAGTTCATTACCATATCACCGATTCTATTGTTATAATGAATGTTATCGTAAAGTGTCAATAGTGGATTAAGAACTTATGGTGGTGATGGTTGTTTGTCGTCGAGTGGGTGTGCAGAAGCAGCGATGATCAGTTTGGATTCAGCGTTTTTGATTCGAAGATACGGCAACACTTGGAATGAGCAGCAACAGCCAGGAGGATGTGTATCGAATGCATCATTAACACGTGGACAGTCAAATGCTCAGTCAGTTAACGCAGAACATGTGTTCAATGTCCCGTCTTCACAACACACATCAGCTCAGGTACATTCCATCATTCATTTGCCTGGTAAGTGTAAGAAATCGCAAGCAATGTTCAGATATGGACACGTCGGACGGGCGGTGCAAGCTCATTGCGACAGCAACTCCATCATACTCGAACCCCAACTGCACAGCACAACAACGATGATCCACCGTATGTGTTATGTTCATTCATAACTTGCATTGCACTCATATTCATTCATCAGCAATAAAGTTTTAGTGATAAGGATACATCGTTCGCTGCAAATCGTGCTCGTTTACATCGTTTATCGTTGAATGCGGCGTAAGTACAAATTTTTTTAAAACTTTCATCTAGCACAGTAGTCCTCACGCTCGGGTGCTCCATTATTCCTTTCGATGATTTGGCAGGCTGCCGTTATCCCCAGCCCCTCCGGATCCAAGAACTTACTATTCCTAGATATAACGTCAGGAACAAGCGGAAAATCGATCCGGAAATTCCTCAGTGACGTGAAAGAAATTAATTTTCTGAAATGAAAGAATTATTTTCAGAACTTTAATTATCCATTGCACAAACAATATGAACCTCAGCAATCAAAAATGAAAAGCACTGAAAAAATTCTTCAGCTGTAAAAATGAAATTTAACAACAAGTCAGTTACTCATGAAGAAGAAAGATACAATGAATATTTGAGAAAATATCTTCAAGGTGTACGGAAAAGCAATCATTCCATCAAACTGATGGTTAATGAATGAGTAAAAATTCATCGGAGTGATGAAAGTAAATCCGAATTATCGAGGGTTTTGAAATGCGACAGGTGCATAAATTCATTCCACTTTTCAAGCACTCCATTCATTAAGATCATAAGAAATATTGTCGTTCATTGGTTGAAGAAACATTCATAAACTATTGAAGAATTAGAAATTGTCAATGCGTATCACATGGTACATATTTGTCATAAAAAGATGCCTAGGACACAATTGAGCACTTCATTTACAAAAATTCATTTACGAACCAAAAATTCCTTTATAAACAGTAATTAAAAATTTACCAAAACTTTTTAGTGGAATCAAATAATAATAATGGATGAATTCAGAAATACTCGCACATACCACACCAAACCAATGATCTTTTCTGTCGTACCAAAGAGCTCAATCAATTCTTATTGCTCATGAGGGACGATGTCAGCCAGTATATTAAAGAACTTACGAAATAATTATGACTACTTTAGACTGACTTGTGTTCAGGCCTACGCGAGCTAGAGATACTCAGAAAATAAGATAAAGAAGTGTTTCCATGAGCGAGCCGCGTTTAGATATCCGAGTGAAAAATACACCATCACGATGGCGTTTCATCAAAACAAGACAACACCAAGTATTAGTTTCTCTCAGTGTTTATGAGAGACGATGTCAGCCAATATATTAAAGAACTTACTAAACATTTGTGACTAAACAAACTTTTGTTTAGGCCCAGACGAGCTAATGATACTTAGGAAATAGGAGAAAGAAGAGTGTTGCCATGAACTAACCGCATTTACATATCCAAGTAAAGAAACGAAAAAACATCACAATAACGTTCTATCATAACATAACAACTGCACGAAATACTAATTTCCCGATCTCTTCCGTTACCCCCTCAACACCTTCAAATTACCCAAAATGAGTAATTTCACCCCCTATGAAAACCACTTATGTAATAGTATAAACAAATGGAGATGTAAAATGCTCTCATCACCATTTCAGATCGCCACCACCTATTGGAGCAGTGGCAGAATGCTCGCAGATGAGGGAACGAGCGTCAGAGACGAACGCAGTGAATGATAATGGGTTATCAGCGGAACTGCATCATAAATCATCATCAAATTGTAATAATAATACGACGTTGTCTTTGCGTGACAGACTTGCTGCACTCAGTCCAATGACAGCACAACTGCAGATCGAACTCAAGCGACGAGTTGGTTTTGTTTTTCATTAATTAATATGCTCAACTAAATGGTGTATCGTTAGATGGTTAGTTCATAATAGTTTCATATGCTCTATTATCTAGCAATATATACGGTATGCAGGGGACAATTGTGCTGTAAATACGACTCGGTGTTTTGTGCTTTAGTTACACTTGTTTATCGAGTAAACCTAGTATCCAACCGACTACACTACAACGCAGTAATAATACTGTTATCATTATTGTTTGTTATCGTCAAGAGCGTATCGATAAGTGATACGATTATAGGTTTATTGATCTGTTTTTGTGAATTGAGAATACCAACCAGAATCATGGCTTCTCATTCAAACATTTTTGTGTGGAGACATGTTTGTTGTGATATAATTCATAATTTATTGAGCCTTTTAATTAAAATAACATGTTGCAGTAGCAGTGATCATTATTTTAGGTGCTAGGTGAGGAAATAAAACCCAGCATCTCATCGCCACCACCACCAGCATCAATATGCTCGTCATCGTCGTCAGGAACAGGTGTTGGGTTACGAAGTACGGCAGTGATCGAAGAGCCACCACCGGATTTGGTACGGTCATTACCGTATGATCATCACCATTCTCACAGTAATCATCAATGTAATAGCGGTACAGCAACCAAAAGTATTCAGCAACGAGAGAATGCAAAAGGAGAAACGGAGTATTCATATCAGCAAAAGGGCAATAATGAAGAAATGAATGATAGAAACAACGTATTAGTTGTGGATTGCAAACAGTTAGTTGCACTCGATTATTCATCTTCAAGCACACCTTTACGAATGTCAGCGAGCGACACGGATGCATCGCCTTCATTCACAGCTCATCCTTCATCCATCACCACTAATACTACCACCACCACCCCGTCACCCGGTTCAGCTTGATTTTATTGCTTTAATTTATTGTGTTGCATTCGAATACCAAGTTAAGTTATGATTGACGTTCAAATTGTACGAAGGATTTTGATTTGTTTCGTTTAATTTTTGATTGGGCTGGATTTGATTTGATTTGCGATAAAAGGACCATTCAACTTTCCGGTTAGCAAATGTTATTTAGTTAAGTGTTGACTGAATATGTTGTGCTTGGTAGATTCATAACTATATTGATTGAATTAAATGATTTGTCGTATTCAACGCGAATGTGAGTTTTGATCGTTGTTATCATATTATTGCTTTCTGTTTGTTTATTCGTTTGTTATCTTGTTTTATGCTCTTATCGATTACGGAACTGATTAAGTGAAGCCAAATATATCCTTTTTTCATTGAAAATTGTTCGTTGAAGTTTACATTCTTCGTTTATGCTCTCTTTCAAATTATGAGTATTATTTATTTATCTGCATAATGCTTTCGTTAATCTATTGCTTGTTATAACAGTGATAATAATAGCAGTAGTGATGATGTTGATGATTGTCTTCTGTTAATAATCTTAATGTCGTCTTGCTGATGGTGATGGCATTAGTGCTGATGGTAGTGATAGTGAAAGCATGCGAAGAGGTCAAACATAAACGCGTAAGCATAAGCTTATCCAAGAAGATGCTTGTGAATCTTGCTGTTCACTGATTTCATTCCGATTCACAGAACATAACCATAATCATATCAGTATATGCCTTTTATCCTAATGCAACGCGTATGTTGTTGTTTAATAGCAATTCCTCTGCGTCTCACTCAAACGTACGGAGAATCGGTTCTTACACTTTGGTTGAGACTTGCAGGGGATGTTTTGCAAACTCCGAGACGTCTAAGTGTTGGATGAGGCACATTGGGCTGATGTAAAGAACGCAAAGTCATTCAGTTGTTTCGCTTTTACAAGGACCATTCGTTATGATTGAATGCGTTTGCATTTATCGCAAATGTCTATTCTCACTGTTATACAATCAATTAGAATTTTGCTGTGATATGTTCGGAAATGAATGACAATAAGCGAATTGGGCTATTTGAATCAGTTGAATAATGACTTGTGCAATAATACAAAATAGCTCGTTTTAATTCACGAATATGGGCTTAAAAAGGAACCAACTGCATAAGCAAACCAGATAGGTGATTGGCTCATCTGACATAATCTTGTAACGTCTTGCCATATTGTTGTTTAGGTAATGAATGCTCGTCCATCTGTGAGTTCAATACAAACTTATTACGGTGTTGCATCAAACATGGCCTTCACGACTTTTTCAAGTATTGATTGGTTTTGGTTCATGATGGTTAAGAAGCAATCCATCTCAGCCAAAAATGTCGCACTGAGAGCTCGAGCAAAGTGCTCGAACTTTTCAATAGAAAAACAAACTGAGCGTTTCTCCCTGTTACTCGACTATTCAATTATTGTTTCTTCGAATTTTAGAGCAATTGGTAGAAATAATTCATTTCATCGTTGTAAAACTCGTTTACGTAGAACTACGCAAACTGCTCGAACTTTTCAGTATGGCGGTAAGGGTTTATTGCCAACAAGCGTTTCTCGTTATTCTTTTTTTTTTTTTTTTGGATTTTTCTCCGGTTTTCGATGTCAGCTCGCTAGATGCGAATTGATATCAAAATGTGGCTGCAAAACTCGCTGGGTGAGATCTCCATGTGCAATATTCTTTGCTCACATTGTACAGGGATTGCTTTTTGAAAACTTTGAATAATTCCTGCCACATACGGCAAAAATCGGAGGGAAGAATCCAAAATAGAAAAAAAACGAACAGCAAGGAAGAATGCTTAGTGACTATAAGCGATCACTGCCATACTGAAAAGTTAGAGAAGGTTGTACAGTTCGGGACATGGTCTTATTGTTCTGGGGTTTTACAGGCAGTTTCTCCACCATGAATTGCGTGATTTTTACCATGTGCTTCGAAAGACACAAAAAAGAATTGAAAAGTCGGTCATCAAAGAGGAGCACTAAATTTATTGCCATACTGAAATGCTCGGGTGTTTTGTGCCAGCTTCAGGTGCAAGATTTTTGAGTGAAATGTTTTACGTGGAGTAGCTTCCAAACAAAATGGACCACAATTGGCTGGTATGTCAGAAATGGGAGAAAATAATTTGTTGTGTCACTTTTACATCACCCTGTTACTTTATATTAAAAGGTAAGTCACGCCTAGATGGATAAATTAAAATGACTCTCGCAAAGTTTTGTTCACGAATACGCACTTTAATTGAAAAGAATCTTTTTCCATGTTTGTGAAGTAGTCGTTATTATTGTCATCTAGATGGTTTGATAAATATGCATTGTTTACGTGACCGGCATCTATTATGTAAGATTTGATAGATTTGTCTTTTAAATATCATTATTATTATCGTTTATTCGGTAAGTATAAGTTCACTTCTTCATTTGTAATATTCATTGAATTGGTAACGACGAAAAGGAACAAATCCGTATTATGTATGTAAAATGTACTTGAGCACGTGTCTTTTTAATTTACTTTGCTAGATTATTCATTTGTTTATTATTTGTTCATTTTTGCTTATCTCATTCCTTTCTTTTTTTACAAATCAATTAATTTTTATGCCTTATATATCGTTCGAATGTTCTTCAAATGATGATAATTGTTGAATTTTTGAAAGTTTTTGTTGTTTTTCAGTGAAATAAATAATATGTGAACAAATATTAAAGTGTATGTCGTACGAGTATTTTATAAACTATATTCGGTTCAGTAAACCGTTATCATTCTGATTATCTGATCGCTACAACAGTCGTTTTCATTGTTCATATCTGCAATTTAGAATCCAGTAATCCGATGGTTTTTAAAAATTATTTTAATTATTAATGACGTCCGATTATCTGTGTCAAATTCCCTTACCACCAACAGTCATCGCCAATGGGCAGTTTTTCCTCCCATGAGAACTACTGGTCTGTATCATGCTAAAATCTGTACTTGTTTGTTCGTACGCATATATCGGAGATAATTGATGAAAATACGAGTATTAGAACATGAAATTAAGATAATAACATGAATGAGCAATACATAAACATTCGGATGGTATGTTAGGATTACAATTAAGATGCGAATTGAAAAGATAAAAGCTTGATAGAATGAGATTACTATCAGTGTAATAGCATTCTCGCAAAAGCATTTTTGTGTATGATTTTATTCAGTGCCCTCAATGAATATCACTGCAGACATCAATGTTGTCTGTTATCATCATCTAACGTTTTATTGTTGGTGTAATTCGAAAGACCCGTTTGTAATGAGCGTAAGTGTATCGCGAACCACTTCTGCTCGATGGGATTTGCTGCTAGTGCTCTAAGTTGTATTGCTATTTTATGTAGTAATAGCTGCGCGAAATAGCCACAAAAACAATCACTGTACTGCTTCTGACTTAGGTCTGCAGATTATCTTATTAATCAATAATTGTTGTGAATGTTAATTGCACTGTGCTTGTGTGAACATAATGTTGTGTTACAGCTAGCTGTTATTTTATCTCAATGAGTTTATTGGGTTACATTATAGTCGATGTGATTGTGATGTGTATGCAATGTTCAATTCCATTGTATGGCATATGGTATCTTAGTCTGTTTGCAAATATTATGAATATAAAAACGATTTGCGAAATGATATTATAAGGTTCATTTAATGGTATCTGGTTGTATTATGATGGGGTGATGCGGATGTGTTTGTGTTTTGGTTTGAAAACGAACAAGCACTCTCAAGGCCGATGTGTTTGCAGTGCTGACTCGAGTATGCAACTTATTACTCTTTTGCATTCCATTCATATGTCATCTTTTATCTTTATTTCGTCTTTAAGCGAACGTTTAAAATAACCATCACACGAATGTCTATGATCATTACCATTTTTATGCTAGGCCATGTTATTATTATTTGTTATCACTATTTTTTAGTATTATTTGTTATTATTATTTATTATTATTGTTCATAACGATAATTATTATTCATGTTTACATAAAAACACGTGGGCAGCATGACTGAAAATGCTGCTGGTTGTATGTTGCAGCGAAGCAGCTGATATATTGAAATGTGTTTAAAAAAAGGATATCTGAATTGGATTTTAGTGGTACCAGTGGCTTATAGAAGTAACTGCTGCATGGCATAGAACAAGGAGGAGGATAGTATGGTAGAGCATTAGATGAAGTGTATCGTTTAGTAAGAGCGGTTGAAAGGCTTGATTCGTTTTCAAAGGACGGATAGCGACGAGTGCTAGTCACATTGATGTAGAAGGCTATGGAGGACGACATGAGTTACGCTCGAAAATCATATGGGATTGAATGAACGATGTTTATTGAAATTCATATTTGAGATTAATTTCGGTAAACATTTAATTGAAGCTTGTTAGTTCAGCAGTCATCTTGTTGTATCTGCTATCAAAATGGCAGTGAGTGTTCATTGATGGACGAGTGAAATGCTGTAATGAAGAAATAAATTCGTTGTTTGTATGAATTGTGTTCGATTCACGCGTTCGTTCGTTTATTCTGACCGATTAATGACGCTTTCTTGTGAGATGTGCCGAACGAATCGTTGTTTAAACATAAACTGGATCTAGAGAAGAATGTTTACATTGTTTTGTTATTGCGGAAATTTCACAAAATTAAGAATAATAGTTGTGATGCGAATAGTTACTACAAATAATACCAATGTGAAATAATAGCAGTAGTGATGAAATAGTGTTGGATAATTGCACACAGAAAATAGTCGTTTTTGAAACGGTAACTAGTGCAGTCCGTTGTTGTCACATAAAATATTTATTATTTGTTCCTATTATTGTCTTGTGCCGTTGTCGCATCAAATCACTTTTCAATATCGAATAGGAAAGGGACGTCTATTCCGATATTTAATTCATGCAACGTTCTCTCGTCTCATTTTCTCTATTCACACTGAAATACTTCGTGTTTATGGTGAAGAACTTTTCTTGTAACGCTCGATGCTGCTCTCTTTCGCTTTTGCAACGTTTCGGCAACTTGTGCGAATGAGAAGAAACACCTTAGTTCATTTGAATGTCAGTATGCAAAGCATAAGACTATGCAGGATCAGTTAACATTTAGACAACATGAATAGATTCATGGCAGTCTTGTAATATTTGGGAGGAAGAGCATAAAAAAGAGCAGTAATTTAACAAAATCCGAAATCTCTTCTCAAACGAGCAGAGTCTGCTACTACTTATTTCATCGCTTTCCTGAATTATTGCATTTTGTCCTGATCTCTCTCTCTCATTCGCACTGTTACGATTTCGTCACATATAAGGCATCAAACATGAATCATTACCAGCGCTAAATAGAAGATAAATTAAGTTTCGTTTAAAATTTTGGATAGCCGTGAAGAGGGCAATTGGATTGTCCTAGTCGCCCGTTAAATTGAATACTTTTGCAAAACGTGGCTTATCAAGACAATCATCACCAGCAGACTCCTATCTGTTAATCAAATATTCCTTGTACTTGAGAAGAAGATCCGGATATTTCAGCTTTCTTCTTGCTCAGAGGCCAGAACCCTAAAAATTAACAAAAACATTTTCGGATTCCAAACAGAAAGTTCTCGCAAGTCGCTCTTTTTTCTGCTCTCATAAAGAACTTCGCGTATATCGCTCGCCATGTCGGTCTAATAGTTTAGAGCATGGTTCTCAACCTTTTCTGCTCCATGGACCCCCTAGAAAATGTTAAGATGCCCTTATACCTCCTACCTTATCTCGCACTCTCTCACTCACTCGCTCTTATCGCATCCACTCTCGCGCCCTTCTTACCCCTCCCTCGGGCCCCGCGGCATGCCGTTTCGACCCCCAAGGGGTCCATGGACCCCAAATTGAGAAACCCTGATGTAGAGGTTCTTTTAAATGAGGAGGGTGGAGAGGCAGAGAGAACAACAAATCCGAAACAGTTTAGAGTCTAAACTGTTTCGAATTTAAACTTTAGACGCCATAAAATAGTTCAGAATTGTAACTGATCACAACGAACATTTCAAGACAATTAGAAATCGTTAGGATGCTTTATTCACTCAAATTTCGAGGACACTCGTAATCCATTTAACCATAATATACAGAGAGGTCATGCATAACAATTTTGCTATCAGGATTTGTTGTCATGTTGTACTCCCTTCATAAATACGGAAGCTTGCGACTAGCATCAAGATCCTGGCAGTGAGAGGAGTCGTTCCACAGGTCATTGTTTCTTTCTGTCGATGTGGAATAGTTCGTTTGGAATAGAGATTTTGGGGTGGAAGACTATTCATTCAACTCGTGGAAGTAGATAGATGAATTGTACTTTATATAACGGGGAGGGGGGGGACTGCATGACTTAGCCAAACGGCCCTCGTCGGAAGCACTGAAAACATAAACTAATCTTTATCTCACATTTTATCACAACATCATTCACTGTTATCGAAAAACATTGTCTGTTACTTAAGTATATACAGCTAAGTTTCGCCTAGGGAGAGGCACGATGAAAAAGCAATATCGCACATGTAACAGTCACACAAATAAGGTTGCTCCCTTTCAGTAAATTAGAAGGGTGTCAATGTGCCTCATGTTTCGCCTTAAATATCTGACACATTGGTACAGTCTCATTCATTCATACATCAGTAAATAAAGCTTCAGGTCTAAGTAATCATTTTATCTAAATTGTTTTGTCGCTTACTTGTGTTACTGTTAAATAACTGCACACATTATATTTTTCATGTCGTACACAGTCGCATTGAAATATTGAAAGTGAATTTCGAGGCGTTCTGACTAATAATTCAATTTCTCTGTTATTTCTACCATCTACATTCTGATATTTTCTCTGCCTCTGCAGTCTTCCCTTTCAAGAAACTATCGTGGTTTTAAAGCGAATGATGTATGCGACATATTCGTGGAAGCAGCGCAAACTATTGAGCGAGACAGTGCTCTCTTTTGGATTTCAAAAAATTTGATGTGGTTTGTGACTGCTTTAGTGCAACTATTGCAAGAGTACTGGATTAAGAATGTAGGGAAATATGTAATTTTGGTTGTATGAAAATGTCCTATAAAATCAATTCAGCAGGAATGCATTCTGAAGAATGAGAACAGATGGCAGATTACCGTTTTTGAATGTGTCATTATGAATTTATGAACCACCTTAAACAAACGAATTTGTTGCGGAATATGAGCAATGAACCCCCTCAATATTCCCATCTTCTTAGAGAATCAGAGAAAAGAACTCAAAAAAATTTTACTGTCTCATAAATTGATGTCCTCATCTGCACTCTCTCATCAGCGATTGTTGAAATCTGTGCATCTCGATAACAAGAGAAGAGTGACGTCTCCTTCATCCTGCGCAATTCAACGGGAAAATTTGCATAATTATTGCTGATTGTGAGGTTTATATTATGCTAGTAGTAATGGGATAAAGGAAATATTTGAGAAAAGATTTATTCGAACAATTATTATTTTGGAAGAAATGACGTAACATAATGAATATATATCAAATAAAAAACAAAGTAAAGCCGGGAAAATATCCTATAAATATATTTTTCAGTAGTTATACACAACAATTTAGAACGGGGAAAAGAACATTGTAAGGATGTAATATCAACAAATAAGCCCCGAACAGATCAGTGACTGAGAACATAGCTACAGTGTTAAAAAAATTCTCTAATTTTTTATGTGACGGTTGAAAAAAGCATCATTTAATTACATGTTTGAGAGACTTTTCGAAATGCTCGTTAATTGCGTATTCCATGCACTGGAAGGTGTACATGATTCAGAATGGTATTTTAGATTATGTAGCGACCAGTTGAAAATCACAACCCACTATGCTTGTAATCGTAAGATTAATGGCCTTTGCTAATATGAATGGACGAATCTTTGTGAAGTTACTCAAGTGTGCAATTTGATCGTAATTTCCTTCGTTCAACAACAATTTCTATTACCAAAGCAAAATCTATCACAGAAGAAACAAGATAGCAAACTTGCGATATCTGAGTCGATTAATCCGATCGATCAAGAAGAAATGTCGATTAATCTTATTGAGAACAGAACGTCTCGTCAAATGCATGTCGCATTTAATAACTTCAATTTACCTATTATATTTGACAAATTCATTCCTTTTGTGTCTCTCTCTCAAATTATTACATTTATTTGAGCTCTCTTCTGTTCATCCCGTCGACAGACTTGAGACAAAATTTGTTTCCATCGCATTTGTTTGACGAAAGTTTTGTTCTGAAAGGGATTGTGTTCAATTAGTCGCACAACAAACTCAGTAGAGCGCAGCAGTGAATGTCGAAGGAAAAGTTTTTCCCTTCATTATTGTCTCCATTTAACACCATCCAAAACTATCGTCTTATATGTCTCTTAAGTTAAGTCTCTTATAAGTCCAAAACATTGAAGGTGGTAGAAATTATTATCAGGAATGAGGAGCAGAAGCAGAATTCAAAACTTTTAAAAACACGGAGCCGCAGCTCGGTTAATTTTTTCAAATCAGACATCCTTAAGCATGACCAACGAGTGGACGGATGTGGCCAAAAAAGCAAACCCCAAGTCAAAAATATCATTTAAACTATAGCTTTTTAAACTATTCTTTAAGAAGTTTATATCCTGTTGCAGATCTATTACATCTCGGTTTGGTCTCCAACAGCAAAAAATATTGAACTGATTGAAAAGGTTCAACGATGATTCACCGGAATAGCTTTTATGAAAACTTTTCATGGACCATTTAACCTTCTTATGGTCAAAAGCTTAAAATATTCTGCTTTGAACCTCGTAGAATGTTATTTGATCTCCGTTTATGTTAGTCATATCATAATGCATAACCTGCGTGAAGTCCCCATCAATAACATTCTTTCACTGACAAAGTTTGCTAGTCACCCATTACAACTCCAAAGGCAAAAGTTTAATAAAAATGCGGTACTCGAGTCCTTTGTTTCCCGTACTATGCCAAGAAAGATTGATTTGGCGGCGAGTTTATCATAGTGTTCGTCGGGGAACGGGCTCCCGTCGGGGACCCCGGCCCGACCTTTTCTCGGGGACCCGCTGTGCAGTTTCGCTCCCCGACGGGGAGGACGGTAAGAACCTCCGCGAATATCGCGAACAGTCAACAGAAAATGGTGAAAGATCGCTGCAACACCTTCAATATTGTCTTGTTGTTTGTTTTGAAATGTGAGAATAAGGTGCACTTGAAAGAAAACTACTTAAAAAAGAAGAAAAATCTTTAAAAAATTGAAATTTTGTTTAAAAAATTGAGCTGAAATGCTCCCCGTCGGGGAACACGGGGAGCGGTCATTCCCCGACAAGGTCCTCCCGCGCATTTTGCTCCCCGGCTTTTTTGCGGGAACTCCCCGTCCAATTTTTTTCGCGGGGGCGGGGGTTCCCGCCCCCGCGCGAAAAAAATATATAAATATAAATATATATATATCACCTGTAATTTATTTCGCTTTTCTTCATTCCATTGGAAGTTTTGTTTTTGGTGTGTTTGTTAGTAGACTGTTCTTGATTACACTTGTAACAAAATATTACAAGTACTTTATGATGATATGATGTCAGTGATTGTTATTATTGTCATTACTCATCACTTTCAGCAATGGTATTATAGTAATGGTGATGAGGAAAAACTGCGGTTCAGTTCGATTTATTTTGGTGTGTAATGTTTCGAGTAACCAACGTAATAATGGCATGAACAGTAATAGCACTACTAATAGTCAAATTTCAGCCGAATAAATCGAGTTAGAATTGCGTTGAATCGTCGTCAGAATCAGTCAATTGGATAATTCAAAACTATTCGTGATTTGCAACAACAGTGACATTGGCAGCCACACCGCAAGTGTGATTGCAATCAAAATTATATTCAGCAGTTTTTCTTGATAGCAATAATACCAGTCGAACAAAATGGTCATCCTTACAAAAGAGCAAATGAAAGCGGTTGAAGAGAGTGGTATGTGGTTACCACAAATGGAAAAGGATGCTTGCGGTGTGGGATTTGTAACGTCAGTCAAAGGAGTGGCAACGCATAATGTATGTCCACTCACTCGATAATTGTTTTTGTTTCAGTCCATCTTTATGATACTTTTCGGCTGATTATTTGAGGTTTTATTGTAATCTCAAACAAATTTCTAGAGTGATGGCATTTGCAGATCCTGAAAAGTGCTCGCACAATGCTTGAAAGAATGGCGCATCGTGGCGCGTGTTCATGTGATAATGATTCTGGTGATGGAGCTGGCGTTTTAACTGCAATACCGGATAGGCTTTATCGGAAAGACCTTAAGAGGTTCTTTTTGGATAAATCTGTATTGAATCGATACGAGAGTTGGCTACCTCTGTAATAGTTATCGGAGATTCTGCAGGAAGAACGTATTTGCACGACATTTTCTTGACTGTGCGATGACGTGTGTTTGCATTAGTAGTTCGATTATCGTTTAGATGTGGTGTGTTTCAACTATCCTGATCAACAAAAATATAGCGCAAATGTTAAATGGTTGAATTTTGAATTGTAAAGAAGTTAAGAGAGCGCAAAGCACAGCAAAGTCGCAGAAAAGAGCGTTGCTAAAAGAATGAACGCAGTTTCGAGATGAATTAATGAAGGTGCATTAAGATATGAAGATATAACGTTACCACCAGTTGGCGAGTACGCAACAGGTATGCTGTTCTTGAATCACGAAACGTATCGTCAAGCAAAAGAAGCATTCACCGATCTCGCGAAAGGATGCAATCTCAAAGTTATTGCATGGAGAAGACCCGATACTTGCAGTGATCAAATCGGTTTTGAAGCTCGTAAAACTGAGCCATGTATACGTCAGGTTTGAGCACTTGTACAGTTTCGTTGTCTTTACTAAAGCATATCTGTGTAATAATAATAATAATAATAATAATAATAATAATAATAATAATAATAATAATAATAATAATAATAATAATAATAATAATAATAATAATAATAATAATAATAATAATAATAATAATAATAATAATAATAATAATAATAATTACTAATAATAATAATAATAATAATAATAATAATAATAATAATAATAATAATAATAATAATAATAATAATAGTAATTATTATTATTATTATTATTATTATTATTATTATTATTATTATTATTATTATTATTATTATTATTATTATTATTATTATTATTATTATTATTATTATTATTATTATTATTATTATTATTATTATTATTATTATTATTACACAGATATGCTTTAGTAAAGACAACGAAACTGTACAAGTGCTCAAACCTGACGTATACATGGCTCAGTTTTACGAGCTTCAAAACCGATTTGATCACTGCAAGTATCGGGTCTTCTCCATGCAATAACTTTGAGATTGCATCCTTTCGCGAGATCGGTGAATGCTTCTTTTGCTTGACGATACGTTTCGTGATTCAAGAACAGCATACCTGTTGCGTACTCGCCAACTGGTGGTAACGTTATATCTTCATATCTTAATGCACCTTCATTAATTCATCTCGAAACTGCGTTCATTCTTTTAGCAACGCTCTTTTCTGCGACTTTGCTGTGCTTTGCGCTCTCTTAACTTCTTTACAATTCAAAATTCAACCATTTAACATTTGCGCTATATTTTTGTTGATCAGGATAGTTGAAACACACCACATCTAAACGATAATCGAACTACTAATGCAAACACACGTCATCGCACAGTCAAGAAAATGTCGTGCAAATACGTTCTTCCTGCAGAATCTCCGATAACTATTACAGAGGTAGCCAACTCTCGTATCGATTCAATACAGATTTATCCAAAAAGAACCTCTTAAGGTCTTTCCGATAAAGCCTATCCGGTATTGCAGTTAAAACGCCAGCTCCATCACCAGAATCATTATCACATGAACACGCGCCACGATGCGCCATTCTTTCAAGCATTGTGCGAGCACTTTTCAGGATCTGCAAATGCCATCACTCTAGAAATTTGTTTGAGATTACAATAAAACCTCAAATAATCAGCCGAAAAGTATCATAAAGATGGACTGAAACAAAAACAATTATCGAGTGAGTGGACATACATTATGCGTTGCCACTCCTTTGACTGACGTTACAAATCCCACACCGCAAGCATCCTTTTCCATTTGTGGTAACCACATACCACTCTCTTCAACCGCTTTCATTTGCTCTTTTGTAAGGATGACCATTTTGTTCGACTGGTATTATTGCTATCAAGAAAAACTGCTGAATATAATTTTGATTGCAATCACACTTGCGGTGTGGCTGCCAATGTCACTGTTGTTGCAAATCACGAATAGTTTTGAATTATCCAATTGACTGATTCTGACGACGATTCAACGCAATTCTAACTCGATTTATTCGGCTGAAATTTGACTATTAGTAGTGCTATTACTGTTCATGCCATTATTACGTTGGTTACTCGAAACATTACACACCAAAATAAATCGAACTGAACCGCAGTTTTTCCTCATCACCATTACTATAATACCATTGCTGAAAGTGATGAGTAATGACAATAATAACAATCACTGACATCATATCATCATAAAGTACTTGTAATATTTTGTTACAAGTGTAATCAAGAACAGTCTACTAACAAACACACCAAAAACAAAACTTCCAATGGAATGAAGAAAAGCGAAATAAATTACAGGTGATATATATATATATATATTTATATATATTTTTTTCGCGCGGGGGCGGGAACCCCCGCCCCCGCGAAAAAAATTGGACGGGGAGTTCCCGCAAAAAAGCCGGGGAGCAAAATGCGCGGGAGGACCTTGTCGGGGAATGACCGCTCCCCGTGTTCCCCGACGGGGAGCATTTCAGCTCAATTTTTTAAACAAAATTTCAATTTTTTAAAGATTTTTCTTCTTTTTTAAGTAGTTTTCTTTCAAGTGCACCTTATTCTCACATTTCAAAACAAACAACAAGACAATATTGAAGGTGTTGCAGCGATCTTTCACCATTTTCTGTTGACTGTTCGCGATATTCGCGGAGGTTCTTACCGTCCTCCCCGTCGGGGAGCGAAACTGCACAGCGGGTCCCCGAGAAAAGGTCGGGCCGGGGTCCCCGACGGGAGCCCGTTCCCCGACGAACACTATGATAAACTCGCCGCCAAATCAATCTTTCTTGGCATAGTACGGGAAACAAAGGACTCGAGTACCGCATTTTTATTAAACTTTTGCCTTTGGAGTTGTAATGGGTGACTAGCAAACTTTGTCAGTGAAAGAATGTTATTGATGGGGACTTCACGCAGGTTATGCATTATGATATGACTAACATAAACGGAGATCAAATAACATTCTACGAGGTTCAAAGCAGAATATTTTAAGCTTTTGACCATAAGAAGGTTAAATGGTCCATGAAAAGTTTTCATAAAAGCTATTCCGGTGAATCATCGTTGAACCTTTTCAATCAGTTCAATATTTTTTGCTGTTGGAGACCAAACCGAGATGTAATAGATCTGCAACAGGATATAAACTTCTTAAAGAATAGTTTAAAAAGCTATAGTTTAAATGATATTTTTGACTTGGGGTTTGCTTTTTTGGCCACATCCGTCCACTCGTTGGTCATGCTTAAGGATGTCTGATTTGAAAAAATTAACCGAGCTGCGGCTCCGTGTTTTTAAAAGTTTTGAATTCTGCTTCTGCTCCTCATTCCTGATAATAATTTCTACCACCTTCAATGTTTTGGACTTATAAGAGACTTAACTTAAGAGACATATAAGACGATAGTTTTGGATGGTGTTAAATGGAGACAATAATGAAGGGAAAAACTTTTCCTTCGACATTCACTGCTGCGCTCTACTGAGTTTGTTGTGCGACTAATTGAACACAATCCCTTTCAGAACAAAACTTTCGTCAAACAAATGCGATGGAAACAAATTTTGTCTCAAGTCTGTCGACGGGATGAACAGAAGAGAGCTCAAATAAATGTAATAATTTGAGAGAGAGACACAAAAGGAATGAATTTGTCAAATATAATAGGTAAATTGAAGTTATTAAATGCGACATGCATTTGACGAGACGTTCTGTTCTCAATAAGATTAATCGACATTTCTTCTTGATCGATCGGATTAATCGACTCAGATATCGCAAGTTTGCTATCTTGTTTCTTCTGTGATAGATTTTGCTTTGGTAATAGAAATTGTTGTTGAACGAAGGAAATTACGATCAAATTGCACACTTGAGTAACTTCACAAAGATTCGTCCATTCATATTAGCAAAGGCCATTAATCTTACGATTACAAGCATAGTGGGTTGTGATTTTCAACTGGTCGCTACATAATCTAAAATACCATTCTGAATCATGTACACCTTCCAGTGCATGGAATACGCAATTAACGAGCATTTCGAAAAGTCTCTCAAACATGTAATTAAATGATGCTTTTTTCAACCGTCACATAAAAAATTAGAGAATTTTTTTAACACTGTAGCTATGTTCTCAGTCACTGATCTGTTCGGGGCTTATTTGTTGATATTACATCCTTACAATGTTCTTTTCCCCGTTCTAAATTGTTGTGTATAACTACTGAAAAATATATTTATAGGATATTTTCCCGGCTTTACTTTGTTTTTTATTTGATATATATTCATTATGTTACGTCATTTCTTCCAAAATAATAATTGTTCGAATAAATCTTTTCTCAAATATTTCCTTTATCCCATTACTACTAGCATAATATAAACCTCACAATCAGCAATAATTATGCAAATTTTCCCGTTGAATTGCGCAGGATGAAGGAGACGTCACTCTTCTCTTGTTATCGAGATGCACAGATTTCAACAATCGCTGATGAGAGAGTGCAGATGAGGACATCAATTTATGAGACAGTAAAATTTTTTTGAGTTCTTTTCTCTGATTCTCTAAGAAGATGGGAATATTGAGGGGGTTCATTGCTCATATTCCGCAACAAATTCGTTTGTTTAAGGTGGTTCATAAATTCATAATGACACATTCAAAAACGGTAATCTGCCATCTGTTCTCATTCTTCAGAATGCATTCCTGCTGAATTGATTTTATAGGACATTTTCATACAACCAAAATTACATATTTCCCTACATTCTTAATCCAGTACTCTTGCAATAGTTGCACTAAAGCAGTCACAAACCACATCAAATTTTTTGAAATCCAAAAGAGAGCACTGTCTCGCTCAATAGTTTGCGCTGCTTCCACGAATATGTCGCATACATCATTCGCTTTAAAACCACGATAGTTTCTTGAAAGGGAAGACTGCAGAGGCAGAGAAAATATCAGAATGTAGATGGTAGAAATAACAGAGAAATTGAATTATTAGTCAGAACGCCTCGAAATTCACTTTCAATATTTCAATGCGACTGTGTACGACATGAAAAATATAATGTGTGCAGTTATTTAACAGTAACACAAGTAAGCGACAAAACAATTTAGATAAAATGATTACTTAGACCTGAAGCTTTATTTACTGATGTATGAATGAATGAGACTGTACCAATGTGTCAGATATTTAAGGCGAAACATGAGGCACATTGACACCCTTCTAATTTACTGAAAGGGAGCAACCTTATTTGTGTGACTGTTACATGTGCGATATTGCTTTTTCATCGTGCCTCTCCCTAGGCGAAACTTAGCTGTATATACTTAAGTAACAGACAATGTTTTTCGATAACAGTGAATGATGTTGTGATAAAATGTGAGATAAAGATTAGTTTATGTTTTCAGTGCTTCCGACGAGGGCCGTTTGGCTAAGTCATGCAGTCCCCCCCCTCCCCGTTATATAAAGTACAATTCATCTATCTACTTCCACGAGTTGAATGAATAGTCTTCCACCCCAAAATCTCTATTCCAAACGAACTATTCCACATCGACAGAAAGAAACAATGACCTGTGGAACGACTCCTCTCACTGCCAGGATCTTGATGCTAGTCGCAAGCTTCCGTATTTATGAAGGGAGTACAACATGACAACAAATCCTGATAGCAAAATTGTTATGCATGACCTCTCTGTATATTATGGTTAAATGGATTACGAGTGTCCTCGAAATTTGAGTGAATAAAGCATCCTAACGATTTCTAATTGTCTTGAAATGTTCGTTGTGATCAGTTACAATTCTGAACTATTTTATGGCGTCTAAAGTTTAAATTCGAAACAGTTTAGACTCTAAACTGTTTCGGATTTGTTGTTCTCTCTGCCTCTCCACCCTCCTCATTTAAAAGAACCTCTACATCAGGGTTTCTCAATTTGGGGTCCATGGACCCCTTGGGGGTCGAAACGGCATGCCGCGGGGCCCGAGGGAGGGGTAAGAAGGGCGCGAGAGTGGATGCGATAAGAGCGAGTGAGTGAGAGAGTGCGAGATAAGGTAGGAGGTATAAGGGCATCTTAACATTTTCTAGGGGGTCCATGGAGCAGAAAAGGTTGAGAACCATGCTCTAAACTATTAGACCGACATGGCGAGCGATATACGCGAAGTTCTTTATGAGAGCAGAAAAAAGAGCGACTTGCGAGAACTTTCTGTTTGGAATCCGAAAATGTTTTTGTTAATTTTTAGGGTTCTGGCCTCTGAGCAAGAAGAAAGCTGAAATATCCGGATCTTCTTCTCAAGTACAAGGAATATTTGATTAACAGATAGGAGTCTGCTGGTGATGATTGTCTTGATAAGCCACGTTTTGCAAAAGTATTCAATTTAACGGGCGACTAGGACAATCCAATTGCCCTCTTCACGGCTATCCAAAATTTTAAACGAAACTTAATTTATCTTCTATTTAGCGCTGGTAATGATTCATGTTTGATGCCTTATATGTGACGAAATCGTAACAGTGCGAATGAGAGAGAGAGATCAGGACAAAATGCAATAATTCAGGAAAGCGATGAAATAAGTAGTAGCAGACTCTGCTCGTTTGAGAAGAGATTTCGGATTTTGTTAAATTACTGCTCTTTTTTATGCTCTTCCTCCCAAATATTACAAGACTGCCATGAATCTATTCATGTTGTCTAAATGTTAACTGATCCTGCATAGTCTTATGCTTTGCATACTGACATTCAAATGAACTAAGGTGTTTCTTCTCATTCGCACAAGTTGCCGAAACGTTGCAAAAGCGAAAGAGAGCAGCATCGAGCGTTACAAGAAAAGTTCTTCACCATAAACACGAAGTATTTCAGTGTGAATAGAGAAAATGAGACGAGAGAACGTTGCATGAATTAAATATCGGAATAGACGTCCCTTTCCTATTCGATATTGAAAAGTGATTTGATGCGACAACGGCACAAGACAATAATAGGAACAAATAATAAATATTTTATGTGACAACAACGGACTGCACTAGTTACCGTTTCAAAAACGACTATTTTCTGTGTGCAATTATCCAACACTATTTCATCACTACTGCTATTATTTCACATTGGTATTATTTGTAGTAACTATTCGCATCACAACTATTATTCTTAATTTTGTGAAATTTCCGCAATAACAAAACAATGTAAACATTCTTCTCTAGATCCAGTTTATGTTTAAACAACGATTCGTTCGGCACATCTCACAAGAAAGCGTCATTAATCGGTCAGAATAAACGAACGAACGCGTGAATCGAACACAATTCATACAAACAACGAATTTATTTCTTCATTACAGCATTTCACTCGTCCATCAATGAACACTCACTGCCATTTTGATAGCAGATACAACAAGATGACTGCTGAACTAACAAGCTTCAATTAAATGTTTACCGAAATTAATCTCAAATATGAATTTCAATAAACATCGTTCATTCAATCCCATATGATTTTCGAGCGTAACTCATGTCGTCCTCCATAGCCTTCTACATCAATGTGACTAGCACTCGTCGCTATCCGTCCTTTGAAAACGAATCAAGCCTTTCAACCGCTCTTACTAAACGATACACTTCATCTAATGCTCTACCATACTATCCTCCTCCTTGTTCTATGCCATGCAGCAGTTACTTCTATAAGCCACTGGTACCACTAAAATCCAATTCAGATATCCTTTTTTTAAACACATTTCAATATATCAGCTGCTTCGCTGCAACATACAACCAGCAGCATTTTCAGTCATGCTGCCCACGTGTTTTTATGTAAACATGAATAATAATTATCGTTATGAACAATAATAATAAATAATAATAACAAATAATACTAAAAAATAGTGATAACAAATAATAATAACATGGCCTAGCATAAAAATGGTAATGATCATAGACATTCGTGTGATGGTTATTTTAAACGTTCGCTTAAAGACGAAATAAAGATAAAAGATGACATATGAATGGAATGCAAAAGAGTAATAAGTTGCATACTCGAGTCAGCACTGCAAACACATCGGCCTTGAGAGTGCTTGTTCGTTTTCAAACCAAAACACAAACACATCCGCATCACCCCATCATAATACAACCAGATACCATTAAATGAACCTTATAATATCATTTCGCAAATCGTTTTTATATTCATAATATTTGCAAACAGACTAAGATACCATATGCCATACAATGGAATTGAACATTGCATACACATCACAATCACATCGACTATAATGTAACCCAATAAACTCATTGAGATAAAATAACAGCTAGCTGTAACACAACATTATGTTCACACAAGCACAGTGCAATTAACATTCACAACAATTATTGATTAATAAGATAATCTGCAGACCTAAGTCAGAAGCAGTACAGTGATTGTTTTTGTGGCTATTTCGCGCAGCTATTACTACATAAAATAGCAATACAACTTAGAGCACTAGCAGCAAATCCCATCGAGCAGAAGTGGTTCGCGATACACTTACGCTCATTACAAACGGGTCTTTCGAATTACACCAACAATAAAACGTTAGATGATGATAACAGACAACATTGATGTCTGCAGTGATATTCATTGAGGGCACTGAATAAAATCATACACAAAAATGCTTTTGCGAGAATGCTATTACACTGATAGTAATCTCATTCTATCAAGCTTTTATCTTTTCAATTCGCATCTTAATTGTAATCCTAACATACCATCCGAATGTTTATGTATTGCTCATTCATGTTATTATCTTAATTTCATGTTCTAATACTCGTATTTTCATCAATTATCTCCGATATATGCGTACGAACAAACAAGTACAGATTTTAGCATGATACAGACCAGTAGTTCTCATGGGAGGAAAAACTGCCCATTGGCGATGACTGTTGGTGGTAAGGGAATTTGACACAGATAATCGGACGTCATTAATAATTAAAATAATTTTTAAAAACCATCGGATTACTGGATTCTAAATTGCAGATATGAACAATGAAAACGACTGTTGTAGCGATCAGATAATCAGAATGATAACGGTTTACTGAACCGAATATAGTTTATAAAATACTCGTACGACATACACTTTAATATTTGTTCACATATTATTTATTTCACTGAAAAACAACAAAAACTTTCAAAAATTCAACAATTATCATCATTTGAAGAACATTCGAACGATATATAAGGCATAAAAATTAATTGATTTGTAAAAAAAGAAAGGAATGAGATAAGCAAAAATGAACAAATAATAAACAAATGAATAATCTAGCAAAGTAAATTAAAAAGACACGTGCTCAAGTACATTTTACATACATAATACGGATTTGTTCCTTTTCGTCGTTACCAATTCAATGAATATTACAAATGAAGAAGTGAACTTATACTTACCGAATAAACGATAATAATAATGATATTTAAAAGACAAATCTATCAAATCTTACATAATAGATGCCGGTCACGTAAACAATGCATATTTATCAAACCATCTAGATGACAATAATAACGACTACTTCACAAACATGGAAAAAGATTCTTTTCAATTAAAGTGCGTATTCGTGAACAAAACTTTGCGAGAGTCATTTTAATTTATCCATCTAGGCGTGACTTACCTTTTAATATAAAGTAACAGGGTGATGTAAAAGTGACACAACAAATTATTTTCTCCCATTTCTGACATACCAGCCAATTGTGGTCCATTTTGTTTGGAAGCTACTCCACGTAAAACATTTCACTCAAAAATCTTGCACCTGAAGCTGGCACAAAACACCCGAGCATTTCAGTATGGCAATAAATTTAGTGCTCCTCTTTGATGACCGACTTTTCAATTCTTTTTTGTGTCTTTCGAAGCACATGGTAAAAATCACGCAATTCATGGTGGAGAAACTGCCTGTAAAACCCCAGAACAATAAGACCATGTCCCGAACTGTACAACCTTCTCTAACTTTTCAGTAAGGCAGTGATCGCTTATAGTCACTAAGCATTCTTCCTTGCTGTTCGTTTTTTTTCTATTTTGGATTCTTCCCTCCGACTTTTGCCGTATGTGGAAGGAATTATTCAAAGTTTTCAAAAAGCAATCCCTGTACAATGTGAGCAAAGAATATTGCACATGGAGATCTCACCCAGCGAGTTTTGCAGCCACATTTTGATATCAATTCGCATCTAGCGAGCTGACATCGAAAACCGGAGAAAAATCCAAAAAAAAAAAAAAAGAATAACGAGAAACGCTTGTTGGCAATAAACCCTTACCGCCATACTGAAAAGTTCGAGCAGTTTGCGTAGTTCTACGTAAACGAGTTTTACAACGATGAAATGAATTATTTCTACCAATTGCTCTAAAATTCGAAGAAACAATAATTGAATAGTCGAGTAACAGGGAGAAACGCTCAGTTTGTTTTTCTATTGAAAAGTTCGAGCACTTTGCTCGAGCTCTCAGTGCGACATTTTTGGCTGAGATGGATTGCTTCTTAACCATCATGAACCAAAACCAATCAATACTTGAAAAAGTCGTGAAGGCCATGTTTGATGCAACACCGTAATAAGTTTGTATTGAACTCACAGATGGACGAGCATTCATTACCTAAACAACAATATGGCAAGACGTTACAAGATTATGTCAGATGAGCCAATCACCTATCTGGTTTGCTTATGCAGTTGGTTCCTTTTTAAGCCCATATTCGTGAATTAAAACGAGCTATTTTGTATTATTGCACAAGTCATTATTCAACTGATTCAAATAGCCCAATTCGCTTATTGTCATTCATTTCCGAACATATCACAGCAAAATTCTAATTGATTGTATAACAGTGAGAATAGACATTTGCGATAAATGCAAACGCATTCAATCATAACGAATGGTCCTTGTAAAAGCGAAACAACTGAATGACTTTGCGTTCTTTACATCAGCCCAATGTGCCTCATCCAACACTTAGACGTCTCGGAGTTTGCAAAACATCCCCTGCAAGTCTCAACCAAAGTGTAAGAACCGATTCTCCGTACGTTTGAGTGAGACGCAGAGGAATTGCTATTAAACAACAACATACGCGTTGCATTAGGATAAAAGGCATATACTGATATGATTATGGTTATGTTCTGTGAATCGGAATGAAATCAGTGAACAGCAAGATTCACAAGCATCTTCTTGGATAAGCTTATGCTTACGCGTTTATGTTTGACCTCTTCGCATGCTTTCACTATCACTACCATCAGCACTAATGCCATCACCATCAGCAAGACGACATTAAGATTATTAACAGAAGACAATCATCAACATCATCACTACTGCTATTATTATCACTGTTATAACAAGCAATAGATTAACGAAAGCATTATGCAGATAAATAAATAATACTCATAATTTGAAAGAGAGCATAAACGAAGAATGTAAACTTCAACGAACAATTTTCAATGAAAAAAGGATATATTTGGCTTCACTTAATCAGTTCCGTAATCGATAAGAGCATAAAACAAGATAACAAACGAATAAACAAACAGAAAGCAATAATATGATAACAACGATCAAAACTCACATTCGCGTTGAATACGACAAATCATTTAATTCAATCAATATAGTTATGAATCTACCAAGCACAACATATTCAGTCAACACTTAACTAAATAACATTTGCTAACCGGAAAGTTGAATGGTCCTTTTATCGCAAATCAAATCAAATCCAGCCCAATCAAAAATTAAACGAAACAAATCAAAATCCTTCGTACAATTTGAACGTCAATCATAACTTAACTTGGTATTCGAATGCAACACAATAAATTAAAGCAATAAAATCAAGCTGAACCGGGTGACGGGGTGGTGGTGGTAGTATTAGTGGTGATGGATGAAGGATGAGCTGTGAATGAAGGCGATGCATCCGTGTCGCTCGCTGACATTCGTAAAGGTGTGCTTGAAGATGAATAATCGAGTGCAACTAACTGTTTGCAATCCACAACTAATACGTTGTTTCTATCATTCATTTCTTCATTATTGCCCTTTTGCTGATATGAATACTCCGTTTCTCCTTTTGCATTCTCTCGTTGCTGAATACTTTTGGTTGCTGTACCGCTATTACATTGATGATTACTGTGAGAATGGTGATGATCATACGGTAATGACCGTACCAAATCCGGTGGTGGCTCTTCGATCACTGCCGTACTTCGTAACCCAACACCTGTTCCTGACGACGATGACGAGCATATTGATGCTGGTGGTGGTGGCGATGAGATGCTGGGTTTTATTTCCTCACCTAGCACCTAAAATAATGATCACTGCTACTGCAACATGTTATTTTAATTAAAAGGCTCAATAAATTATGAATTATATCACAACAAACATGTCTCCACACAAAAATGTTTGAATGAGAAGCCATGATTCTGGTTGGTATTCTCAATTCACAAAAACAGATCAATAAACCTATAATCGTATCACTTATCGATACGCTCTTGACGATAACAAACAATAATGATAACAGTATTATTACTGCGTTGTAGTGTAGTCGGTTGGATACTAGGTTTACTCGATAAACAAGTGTAACTAAAGCACAAAACACCGAGTCGTATTTACAGCACAATTGTCCCCTGCATACCGTATATATTGCTAGATAATAGAGCATATGAAACTATTATGAACTAACCATCTAACGATACACCATTTAGTTGAGCATATTAATTAATGAAAAACAAAACCAACTCGTCGCTTGAGTTCGATCTGCAGTTGTGCTGTCATTGGACTGAGTGCAGCAAGTCTGTCACGCAAAGACAACGTCGTATTATTATTACAATTTGATGATGATTTATGATGCAGTTCCGCTGATAACCCATTATCATTCACTGCGTTCGTCTCTGACGCTCGTTCCCTCATCTGCGAGCATTCTGCCACTGCTCCAATAGGTGGTGGCGATCTGAAATGGTGATGAGAGCATTTTACATCTCCATTTGTTTATACTATTACATAAGTGGTTTTCATAGGGGGTGAAATTACTCATTTTGGGTAATTTGAAGGTGTTGAGGGGGTAACGGAAGAGATCGGGAAATTAGTATTTCGTGCAGTTGTTATGTTATGATAGAACGTTATTGTGATGTTTTTTCGTTTCTTTACTTGGATATGTAAATGCGGTTAGTTCATGGCAACACTCTTCTTTCTCCTATTTCCTAAGTATCATTAGCTCGTCTGGGCCTAAACAAAAGTTTGTTTAGTCACAAATGTTTAGTAAGTTCTTTAATATATTGGCTGACATCGTCTCTCATAAACACTGAGAGAAACTAATACTTGGTGTTGTCTTGTTTTGATGAAACGCCATCGTGATGGTGTATTTTTCACTCGGATATCTAAACGCGGCTCGCTCATGGAAACACTTCTTTATCTTATTTTCTGAGTATCTCTAGCTCGCGTAGGCCTGAACACAAGTCAGTCTAAAGTAGTCATAATTATTTCGTAAGTTCTTTAATATACTGGCTGACATCGTCCCTCATGAGCAATAAGAATTGATTGAGCTCTTTGGTACGACAGAAAAGATCATTGGTTTGGTGTGGTATGTGCGAGTATTTCTGAATTCATCCATTATTATTATTTGATTCCACTAAAAAGTTTTGGTAAATTTTTAATTACTGTTTATAAAGGAATTTTTGGTTCGTAAATGAATTTTTGTAAATGAAGTGCTCAATTGTGTCCTAGGCATCTTTTTATGACAAATATGTACCATGTGATACGCATTGACAATTTCTAATTCTTCAATAGTTTATGAATGTTTCTTCAACCAATGAACGACAATATTTCTTATGATCTTAATGAATGGAGTGCTTGAAAAGTGGAATGAATTTATGCACCTGTCGCATTTCAAAACCCTCGATAATTCGGATTTACTTTCATCACTCCGATGAATTTTTACTCATTCATTAACCATCAGTTTGATGGAATGATTGCTTTTCCGTACACCTTGAAGATATTTTCTCAAATATTCATTGTATCTTTCTTCTTCATGAGTAACTGACTTGTTGTTAAATTTCATTTTTACAGCTGAAGAATTTTTTCAGTGCTTTTCATTTTTGATTGCTGAGGTTCATATTGTTTGTGCAATGGATAATTAAAGTTCTGAAAATAATTCTTTCATTTCAGAAAATTAATTTCTTTCACGTCACTGAGGAATTTCCGGATCGATTTTCCGCTTGTTCCTGACGTTATATCTAGGAATAGTAAGTTCTTGGATCCGGAGGGGCTGGGGATAACGGCAGCCTGCCAAATCATCGAAAGGAATAATGGAGCACCCGAGCGTGAGGACTACTGTGCTAGATGAAAGTTTTAAAAAAATTTGTACTTACGCCGCATTCAACGATAAACGATGTAAACGAGCACGATTTGCAGCGAACGATGTATCCTTATCACTAAAACTTTATTGCTGATGAATGAATATGAGTGCAATGCAAGTTATGAATGAACATAACACATACGGTGGATCATCGTTGTTGTGCTGTGCAGTTGGGGTTCGAGTATGATGGAGTTGCTGTCGCAATGAGCTTGCACCGCCCGTCCGACGTGTCCATATCTGAACATTGCTTGCGATTTCTTACACTTACCAGGCAAATGAATGATGGAATGTACCTGAGCTGATGTGTGTTGTGAAGACGGGACATTGAACACATGTTCTGCGTTAACTGACTGAGCATTTGACTGTCCACGTGTTAATGATGCATTCGATACACATCCTCCTGGCTGTTGCTGCTCATTCCAAGTGTTGCCGTATCTTCGAATCAAAAACGCTGAATCCAAACTGATCATCGCTGCTTCTGCACACCCACTCGACGACAAACAACCATCACCACCATAAGTTCTTAATCCACTATTGACACTTTACGATAACATTCATTATAACAATAGAATCGGTGATATGGTAATGAACTTAATATCTGAAACTTTTGCTCACTACGATAATACACACATATATATATATATATATATATATATATATATATATATATATATATATATATATATATATATATATATATATATATATATATATATATACAGATCAATCCCCGGCAAAATAAAAATCCAAACCGGCATGAATACGAAACCTATTACGAAATCATATCAAATACTCCATTAATATTAACATCGAACCAATCCAAAAATCAACCACTCAACATAACTACCACTACAAACAATACAACAAAAAAAAGTTGAAATTCCTCTCATATATTTTAGAACACATGAAGTCAGACCATCACTGGTAGATATAATTTAATTTATAAACTATCACGCGGTGTACACAAAATTTTTGCGCACTGACCTGTACACCTGAATCATGAAAGCACTTCTGATCTGTTCAAATATTATTCTCAACGGATCTCAGATACGTAAGATTACAGACACCAAACAACAAATTTATTATTTTACTTATCAGGATCGTGGGTTTACTATTGCCGTTTCTCGAATCGTTGCAACCCAGTCGAAATTCAACGTATTTTTCACGAATATTCAATAAATTTATCGATCAATTAAGAAAAGTGCACATCAGAACGATAGGCAAAAGAACTCCTCTCCCCTCATAACCTGATAACAACAATAAATATTTCAGCACTGAGTGATCAATGCATAAAAGAAAATAACAACAAGTGCTAAAAATTCAGCATTAGAATGCTGATGATGAGAGCGGACGAATAATAACAATAAAATAGATACTTTTGTGAAGAAACGTTGATGAGATTTTGTTGTTGTGAGGCATTCAGATTCGCGTTATCGACGTGATTATGATGAAGATTGCTTGATGCATCAAAATGATAATGGTATATTGGTTGATAGTGATCAGTTGCAGTACGATAACATCCTCGTGCCGGTGATGAGCACGACGACGATGAGGATAAACATACTGGTGCTGAAGGCATTGTTGTTATTCCTACAAGTTTCATCGTCATTATTACTAGCACATAGTATCTTATTGTTGCAATAGTCAATTACCAGTGGTGATAGGAATGGTGCTTGCAGGAACGTGAGTCGTCGTTGTGGTTGCTGTAACAGCTGTCGCCGACGACAAACTGGTTCGACTATTGATGTGAGGTGTATTATTCGATAGAACATGCACATCAGATGGATGAAGTGCATCTGCAGCTGTTGGTGTGTTATTGCAATTGCTATTGACCGATGAATAATCAGTTTCACCAATCGACGGTAAACGTTCGATGCAACAAGAATCGAACATTGCCGTTGTGGATGAAATCTCTTCATCACCACTGATGACTGCTTCTTGGTCATCTATATACAACGCATTATCACAACTCTCCAAAAGGTATTTCTCGTACGATGGTCCTGGTAATAATGCCGAGAACACATTCTCATGATATACTATCAAATTCTTCACCAATTCATTCACAAAATTATGGTAGAATACCTGAAAGTGCAATCACGTTTACAAGGGCAATGATAGATACAACCAATTAATTAATGAAACTTAACATACCTGATCTTTACCTTCAGGAATAGGTAAAAGAGTTGGTCCAAAGCAAATGGCTAAATTATATGGATCCATCATATTTTCATCACTAAATTCACTCAGATGATTCAGAAAAGCGAATAAATAACGTAATACAAGTAGTGTTGGTTGCGATAATTTTTCGAGCAATGGTGAAACCTAAGAAATAATAAACAGATGATTAAAATTAGAAATAATCACTGCATTAGCAACAAAAATATAATCGAAAATTTCGCGAATAAATAATCACAACTGACTTGTTTGATGAATTCTTCAGGATTAATACATTTTGCACACTCAGTCAACTGATCGAACAAGAAAATCGGAAATAATGGTTCTCGAAGTTCACGCAAATAAAGCTTCAGCACACCAGCAACTGAATTCACATCGCTTGCATCAACAACGTTACTTAACGGGTCCTCACCTTAAATTCATTTACTTTTATTCAATGCTCTATGAAACACTGGCAAGCATCATACTAATTCTAGTAACAATAGCAATAGCAATAATAATAATAATGACAATAATAATACTAGTATTAATAATGACAATGATAATGACGATAACACCAAAAATAATAATGACAATAACAATTAGTGTTGTAACAAAGTTATCATCTTCGACGATACCTGCAGAAATTAACAGTAAGCTATGAAACACAAACAGACTCACCACGTTCGAATGCTTCTTTAAACGAATTGATCTCAATTTGTGATCCAGAAATGCGGAATATTCCTTGATGATGGAGTGCGAATTGAGATAATACGCTAAAAATTTGACGATTGAGTGGATAAATTGAGAATCGAATAATAATCGTATTAATAATAATAATAACAAGGATAATAATAATAGTAACAATAAGAATAATAATAATAACAATACTAATACAGCACCGTATGGTAGATGTGATGATAAGAGGTATACTTTCACCAGTAGCATCCACGTATTCATCAAGACTACCACCAAACAGTCTCGGTCTCTTTGTTTCATCATTTTTAACAATTCCACCACCGATCCTTTTCTTACGTTTCGTTGCATGTTGTAAATGCGCTGCCGTTGCTGTCACACTTGACGACGAGCATATTGTGGTATTGCAAGATGATAGCAACATCTTATTGTCATTCTCTTCAGTTACTCCTCCTTTAATATTCACCACTATTATCACTCATACAACGCTAATGATCATCGCGATAACGATAAAGCACCAACTATTTGGCGTGATTGTTGAATGGGTGAATGATTCATCAGCACCTTTCTGCAGAGTAGCTATTGCTGTGAAGTCACTTAACGCATTCCCAATGCCGTTTGAACGTGCTTCTAGTCGTTCTATCAGATTGCTGTTCAACAAATAATGACTGAATTTCTGGAAATTTTATTGGCATCGATTTGTAGCAATTCTATGAAACACAGTAACAATTTTCAGCTCTATGTACCGTTCTATACAACCGGATACAGTGACATATGACTTGCCACAACAGCGTCGAAGAGAATCCCAAATTTATACAGAACATCTGGAGAAGTTTCCAACACAAATTAACAAACTGTTATCTTGTTTCATATAAATCAGTTAACTAAATATTTTGAGCATAATAATAACAGCATCACAAAACTATAAATCAAAAAGAACAAACGGTGAATATGAAAACAAACATTTAAATAATAATCGTATAATTCGTTTAGATCATTTCTGTTCTTGAGATGATCGATGACTAGTTCAGTTTGAGCAGAGCTATCTTTGCGTTGTTCATTCACATCAGCTGATCGCATCAGTTCTGCATTCTTCTCTATCACCGCACGTTCCGTTGATTCCAAACTTTTCCATATCTCTTCCGATTCTAATCTGTTTTCGAATATTATTCTTAACATTAACTCTATTCTACACAACTGCTTGCGCTCATTTTATAATTCGATAATAGCGCTCTATTACATCATCTAAAACTTTTATATTCGCTACGATCAAAATACCATCGGCGACGAGCAACAGTGTACAGTGGTGAACGTTTGCTGTTACAACGCACCATGACACTAGTATTAGAACGTTGTGCAACAAAGGGTTGGTACTGAATGATGTGTGGTAATTGCGAGTCTTAAAGACGACTCTTGCCATATTGATCACAGTGTAACTAGTTGAGAAACAATTTAGAAAAGCTTTGATTTATAAGGCATTTGCTGCATGCAGAAAATGCTTTTTTTTTTGGAGATGACAGCTAGAGATTGGTCAGTAATTAATCAGTTGAACAACACTGTAATTGTTATTATTACGCGATGAACATTCGTTAACTTATGCCCGATTATTATATTTCTTGCGGTTATCAGCTTTCATGCTTACAACAGCAAAGAATAACTGCAGAACTGAAAGATAAGTACAGAGAATGCACACGTCTCTTATTGTTTTCAGACGGTGCTTATGATATTATTCATTTCTTTCGTTAACAAACTGTATGTGTGTAAGTAACCAATTATTGTTGTTTGTATGAGTTTTCTACACACTACCACCTCAAACTCCTACTCAACTAAATTTATGATAATGTTGATGTGACAGCTCGCAAATCGCCCTTTCTGCAGCCACTTCCCGTTTTGTGCTCTGTCCTTTTGCAAGCTTTCTTTCAGAACGTGCCAACACCATCGTCGTGCTCGCACGATGTTCATTATAGGCATTCAGATTCGAATCAAAAGCGGGTACAAAGGATGGAAAAATAAGCATCTTACACGAATACTAATACTAAGTGCAATCGCAATAAATTTCGATAGGCAAATATTGTTATAGTAAAAATATATTCAAAAAGAAATGACGCACCGAACATTCGTTAATCTACGTTCAATTTGCATTTGCCGCTGTTGCAACTCTTCAGCAACACCTTCGGCTGCACTAACGGTACTCATCGCATCTCCAATTTGCCCTCTAGAATGATTAATTATTGTTCATAACATGAGCAATAGTTACATACAACAAACCTGAATTCAAAACGTTTTGGTAACATGAAAGTGGCATGATTCGCCTCGAAGAATCGTTGTTTGTCGGCTTTTGCATCTAACGACTGCTTGAAAGAGTACAAATCTGCCAAATGGTCCATTTCCTTTTGACATATTGTCTTACGTGATGATACTGTACATGTTATTAGACTTCGTAGCCACTCTTCCATACCCAAATCCATGCACTTCAAAATCATCATTGGTTTTTGTGACAGCAATGATACTAATAAAAGCGATAATAATATTAATTACAACTAACATCAATGAGATCAGATAAATCATCAGCAAAATACTTGTGTAATGCTGCATTTGCTGCTTGAACACATAACAAATATTCATTACGAGCTTTCAAACATTTCACTCGTACTATATCATATTTTTCAAGTCTCTGTAATTATTTTAAACATATTATTCATTTGTATTTCAAGCAATTAATAATTATGATGCAGCTTCAATATACCGTATCAAAATGAGTCAGTGACAATTACAATAGATCAACTGATAACCTTATCAAAAAGTTTCGTTAGTGAACGATGCTTTCGAGTGGCACCCCGTTTTTTCGGATTTTCTTCTTCATATTTCAATTTGTTTTCTTCGACTTGACGATACTTCGATTCAACAGAAGAATATTCGGCGAAACACAACTGTAATGACGCACCAAATAACGAGGTGAATGAATTAATAACAAAACTTGCGCAAATGAAACTGTCAGTTATACCAAAAACAATAAATAACTTACGAAATCGTATACAATTTTCAGATTTGATGCAAATAAACGAACAGTAAAAGAGCAAAAATGTTACTGAGAGTGACAGACAATACCTGATAAGTTTTCATAGCAGTGTGTAGTTCGTTGAGAACACGGCTTACCTCACCATGCGCAAGTGAGCCTATTTCACGGCACTAAATTCAGTTTAATTGATCGTTGTTATTAACTTGAAAATAATATAATGAAAATTCTTATAGTAACAAACCTTTCTAGAGATTTTATGCAAATCGTCACAACGTTGTGAGATTAATGTCGTCAGTTGTGTTATGTAAAGCTCTGCGATTTCATTTCGTTCCCGTGCTTCCTCCCTTGTGTTATCCACTAGTTGTTGCCATAATGCACATATCGAATGCATTGACCAGCATTCTCGTCTTCAAAAACATATTTTCATATCGAGAATATACTTCATTTGCATGACAACACAACTAAGAAAGGATTGGAATGACAGCTGATCATCAAAACACGATCCACTCACTTATTTTTCTCATTTTTATGCCGTTGCATCGCGCTTCTAGCTAATTTCTCAAGTTGTTTCCCATATTCCATATCGATCTCGGCTTTACGTCGATAATAATCATTCAATTCTAACAGGATTGATGTCTGAATGCAACATAATTCATTATTTACATTCATTTATATAATCAGCAATTACAACTCGTAATGAATAACAATATTGAAAATAAACCTACCTGTGTCTCGGTTCGTGTCTCCAAGCATCGTAATTGCTCAGCCAATTGGCATCGTATCTCTGCAAAACGAACATAATGTACTATTATAACAGAACTCATTACCATAGCTCATCAACAATAACATGAAATAACCCAACGATTGTCCTTATTTACTTACCATATATATCAGCAACATCTTCATCTTCACCCAAACTTAACGCACTACAAAATACTGCACGCACCATAGTTTATTTCTTAATCAGTGTTCTATATTCTATGCAGAATCAGCAACGTGTTATGAATGTTGTGGACGATTCAACAACAGTTACAGCAAATAACAAAAAACAACGAATAATATTAACTTTGACAGTAACAAACAGCAATCAAAGTGACTGTTCAACAAGAGACTTGGACAAGAAACAAATGTAACTTGTCAATTGATAATACGATTGAACAGATAATTACACATTTTTGAATATGATCAGATGAATAATTATCAATTAGTATTCACTCTTCTTCCAGTTTGAAAATACCTCCCATTAATATCATTTACCATGAATATTACCATGGACCTTTAAATTCTCTGATAAATTCGTAATAAACATTTATGTACAAAACTTACTGCGTACTGTCTTCATCTCAAATACAGGTAATTAGTTATTTCTCCATAGTAAACATTGTCAATTATGAATCGAACTCATTATAACTAATTAATACTAATATAATAATAAGAAACCGCGATTTATCATCAATTTATCTATAACACATGCAATAAATGCCTATCATCTGAACAAAAAATATCATATTAATTATACTTTTAAAACCATTACTGCATTGTTGTAATAAATGCACAACGAGTTATTACAGAGAACAGTTTGCTCATCATTATAAACACTGCTCCGAATATATATATATATATATATATATATATATATATATATATATATATATACTTTGATAGACATGAATTCATACTCAAAGTCCACTCATAATTGTTTCAAATGGAACACTGTCAGTTTTTGCGATCGTTCATTCAAAAGATTTTACGTCTTCATCTTGAACTGAAACAAAGAGGAATGAATCAACAAACAGGCTAAAAACAGCTCAGTCCAACAAGTCAGTCACTTATTACATTGCAAAAAATAAAAAGCCAAGTGTGAATGGTAATAACAATTTTGTTAATAATAATGATAAGATTCAACACGAGAGCATCAATGAAGCTAACAACGCTCATCATCATAGAATGTAGATCTTTAGGCTGATTGCAACACATTTAAGCGCTTTGGCTAGCAGCTACTTTATAGATTATGGAGTGCACTCATTTTTATCTTTAACTTACACTATATTATTTCGCTTATCTCGTCACTTCATCATCTATTTACTATTCCTTCCTTGTCCATCGTCAAAGAAATCCCAAATAACGCACATAACAAAAATATGTCCTTTCGCTTCTATGTTATCCCCTCCAAGCTTGGCTACATAACACACCAGTCTATCGGATCTGCTTTGTCCCAACCACCTCATTCCTAATAATTCTCCATCGATTACATTCGCAATCTTTCTCTCTCTCTCACACACAACAACTATGAAAACAACAACAATTTAAAGCTGAAGTATTCACTAAAACTGATATGATATTTAATCCAGCCCTAATACTCACTATATCTATTTCGTCACCACTTTACTCAGCCACAAACACAAGCTACCTATCTATCTACCAACATAATTCACTGCAAATGCTAAAACTACCCCCTTGAAGATCATTCATCCTCAAATCGTTGATGACTTCAACTTTAATATTATCACATCGTTGACACCACCTCTATTACCTTCAAATTCTACTTCATTCCTTCCTTCACGTTCACATCCCCTCCCCCTATCAACATTTTAAGTTTTTAGTATCAACTCATCAATCTTCTAAACTTTCTTAATCGTTCTCTTGCAAATAAACCCTGACCACTATCTATCAATCTATACCAAATAAGTACATAACCACAATAATAGTAATAATAATAATAATAATAATAATAATAATAATAATAATAATATAACATCAAGCAAACAGATGCAAGTTTTATAACAAAAAATTTCATTTTGATCACTCATCGTTGCACTATCGTATCTCATACATAGTATTCCGTTAAAAATTCATCACATCGATCTACTCATATCACAAACATATAATCACATTTACTCACTCCTTTTTACATCTACTGCAAAGCAATCAAATAATTCACTATGCAGCAATGCAGTCCTACAATCGACCGCATAATAACGAACAAATGAAATGAAAAGAAGTAAAATAGGATAAATAAAGCAAACAAATAATTTACAACGAAACAAAATAACAAACACACGCTTATTGCAAATAACAAGTCGCACTGCAAAAAACATTACAAAAACTAATGAATCTACACACTGAATCTGTTTCACTGAATCACCTTAATATGATAAAACAGTATGAAGATTTTTTGCGGTTTTGCTAGTACTATTAGACTGAAATAGAATGATAAAAAAGTAGGGAAATATAAATTAAATAGAAATAAAAATACATGAAGGGAAATAGTGTGAATAAAAGCGGAGTCAAGATTTCAAAAAAGGAAAATAAAATGAAATAAATTAGCAGCGAGTTAATGAAATGAAATCTTTTTTTTTGGTTTCTAGTGGAAAGGATGAACGAAAACAAAATTAAATTTGAAATGATAACTATCGAAAGAGCTTAGCGGTCATACGTAAATTAGAGGATTTCTAACAAGGTGAGAACAATATCAGAACTGGCGAATAATTTTCCTTCAACAATATAAGAAGAATCGATGAACGAAGACGTCTGCGTAGCTGCTCACACTACTGCTGCTGCTATATCATATCAATCAATCGTCATTTGCAGCAACTTTTTCTTCTTGAGCATAGACCCCAGTCCCAAACCAAATATCACACTCGACTTTATACCTATGCCATTCCCAGCTCGAAAACCCAACTATTTTGAACAATAGCAGTAGAAGTCATTGTTTTAAAAAGTTTTAGAGAGCTCTTTTAGATTCGTTCAAACTGTTAACAGTGCAAATAAATAAGGAAACAGATAGTTACTTGATTGCGTTTTTCATCGGGAAACTGTGAATTAATCTTCAGGTATTTCAGAAAAGTGAATGTCAGCAAGCAGGCAGAACAAGTAAACTGCTGACCGATAATGAAAGACAGTTAACGCAGAGGTAGCGAGGAGAGAAGATAGTGAAGTGAAAATCAATGAAATAACGGATGGGTGTTCACCTTTAACTTGTGCTTCATATTCGTGCATGGTCGTCTTGCCCTTGGTTATGGACATCTTCCTAAGGTCACCGGTCGCTACTGTGCTAACCAACATTACGATCCAAGCACTTCCACTGACCACACGCACTAGATGACTGTACGTCAGTTCCCTAATGACACAAACTTGAAGGATGTTCTAGAATTATTTCATCATCTTAACATGTCGCTCGAACCAACAAATGAAGTTTGATTAAATAAATACTAGTAATGACGATAATAAATAAAATAATAATAAGAATAATAATAATAGATAACAGCAATTAATACTGATACCAATAAAAGCACTAAATACCACGAATTGGATGGACACTAATTTATATCATAAGCATAATCACAACAATAATAGGCAACTTACAAACAAAAACACGAGAAAAATACCACCACAAAGGAACAGTTACACAAAGCTATACATAGTCTAACTTTGTTTCGTTCTGAAATGGACGCCCAAAGCTGCACCTCTCATTCTCTATGCTCTCTTCGCATTTCTATGCATTCCACCATGAAACCACATGAAGTGAACGACTTTGGGCGGTGCTTGGAAATGCGTTCGTACGGCGCTGCAGTGAAGGAAATTTGCAAGATCTATTAATCGTTGTGGGATATGACTAATTTCAAGTGTTAAAAACGAGACGACACGAAAATCAAGATGCCAGCAATAATTAACGATGTTACTATCTATCACTAGTGCGTGTCAGGAAGGCTTCCAGTAATTAATGTGCAACTCAAGTGAAATTATTGAGCACATTTTGGGCGTTATTTTCAATTCATTCTACCACCAAATAATTGCGGCCTTCCATGAAGAACAGTTCTTTGTTATTCGATTCTATCAAATTTCTATTGCTTCGCTTAATTATTGCTATGGTTTTTGTTATGCCTTATCCAATTACTTCATCGAATGTACTTCCGAATAAAATAATCTTAGAATACTTATTAATCACTTTTATCATTCCTTATACTACTACAAGAGCAATACACTCTTTTATGAACCGTCGTTTGGTTTATCACTACCGCTGATTGCTGTTTTACGAACACTTACTGCCGTATGAAAATACAGACTGTCTATTAACCAAATTCTTTTCACCCAATTGAAGCTCTCTACTCAATTGACCATCGTTTGTGTGAACATGTTCCACCTATTATGAGAACTGATCGGACGGAGTGTAACAAGTCATCTCCTTTCACCAACGCATTAGCACCACATTTCACCTTACGGTACGGGTGCCAACAAGAGGCGGAGAGAAAGGTTTGGATTTCGGAAGTGTTTTCCGGCATTTTTGAACCGAATAGACAACATACTGAGTTCGTTAAAAAGCGCACTTAAATAGGTGATTCTCTAATTAACACATCTGGGAGAAACACAAAGTTTGTAACAGCTCAGCATTCTGCTGCTGCTGCTGCTGCTGCTGCTTGTACTTATAACTTGGCTTCAGCCTTTACCCAAGCTTAGTTTTGATCCTCTGTAACAAACAGTCTTTTCCAGAAAATTGAAATTGAAGATTGGGAAAATGCACAACAATGCTTCATCTATCTGCCGGAATTATGCAGCTGCCAAACAAGAATGAAAACATGGAATCGAAAATGATATTTGACACCAATAACGATGATAACAATAGAGGACTTCTTTAGCTGAGAGGCTACACCGCGTGCGGAGACACTCGACGCGCGTGAGCCCGGGCCCAAGCGTAGCCTCATCGCCGAGTGCGCGCGCCTACTACGGTGAGAAATAAAATGTCTGTGTATGTGCGCGTGTGTAGCCCCTCAGTTAAAGTAGTGGCTAATTGCATTGATGTTTTCTAGAGGATAGCGTTACAGGATGCAAAGTTAGTAAAAAAATCTTTTTGATATTAAAAATAGAGGCGTTGTCCCTGAGTGGTAATTATGTTGAACGAGTAATGTGTACGCACTTCGCCATACCAGCGTGTCAGCGGAACGAGGGCCGAGTTACGACTGCGTCGCGCGGAAGTGAGACGAACAGAGAACACTCATTAGAGCGAGGGAAAAATTCACAAGAAGTATTTGTCCAGAGATAAAGACAGAAAAGTGTGGACCCGATGAAAAAAGTATGCAAGATCGAGAAATTATCAACAGTTGTAAAAAGATAGGTGATATTTTTAGCAAAGAATCGATCCATAAGAACACAATTCAATCGGTCCAAAGACTGATAACAATAACAGCAATAATAATACTGGTAATAACGGAAACAATAACACTGCTAATAGCAGAGCATCTAATAGCACCAGCTTTCACTATGAATTGGTTCGTTCTTGCTTTCTATTAAAAAGATTTTATATGCTGACATTCGCTAGAAGGCAATGTACTCTACCAAGATATGGCATTATCTTGCACCACACAGCCAACAGAGTGACAGGCCGGACAGACAAACGCACCTGAATGGTAAATATGAATGTTTTATCAAATTATATATGGAGAAGTACAATTTGATAAAATACAATTTCTCATATCGCTGCTAAACAATAATATGAGAGCATAATAATTGCGTTATGGAGAAGTAAAACCTCCTATCTGTGCATATATTATATTTCATTAGAGCTTTGTCCATCTTCAAGTAACGCGTTTTCCTTTGCCTTGTTTGAGCTCCTTGCTCGAGCTTGAATGGGTACTTTCTGCATTCAGCTGCAACTTTTTCACTTTTAGACCCTAAGTCTCCTGAAAGTGCTCTGGTTTCCTTCGAATAAGAATGTTCATCTGATAGGGTTCTTCAGGCCGCACAAGACTGCATAACTGCTTCGCTTGAATCTTGTTCCTTTAACCTGAAATTGGGTACCATACAAATGTGACTCTCACTTTTGCCCAAGACTTTCTACTTTGAGACCGCTCAACTTCTTTCATAACCAACATTTTTCAGAAAAAATTGCTCTTATGATAAGGGATTGTATTTCCTACAAAATGCTCATAACTTCTCGAATCATTCTGCAATGCACTGTCTTTAAAAACAGTACTTTTCCGATTTACCATCGGTGTAAATTTTGATGATTTGAGCGCTCAATTACACGCTGACCTATGATTGTGTACGTTCTTCGCTGACTCCGTTCCTGTACTAAGCCTAAGCGTTTTTATGGCGAAGTGCGATGAAGACACCTCAAGTTCACTCTTCTTCTCCCGGCGGTCACTGTTCAAATAATAATATTCACAAGTAGTGTTCGTCGGTGGGGTCCTTGCGGGGAAAAAAGTGGACGGAGGGGTCCCGCAAAAAAGTCGGGGAGCAAATCATGCGGGGGGACACCGTCGGGGAATGACGGGAAGGACGGGGAGCATTTCAGCTCAATTTTTTAATAGAATTTCAATTTTTTAAAGATTTTTCTTCTTTTTTAAGTTTTTTTTGAAAATTCCGTTTCAGCGTTTTATTATTATTATTTATTATTATTATTGTTATTATTATTATTATATTATTATCATTATAATATTATTATTGTTATTATTATTATTATTGTTATTATTATTATTATCATTATTACTAATTATTATTATTACTAATTATTATTATTATTATTATTATTATTATTGTTATTATTATTATTATTATTAACTTGTTACCAGTTTGATCCTGTTACTTGTTCTAACTCATATTCATTGAAAAAACCAGGCGTAAATCAACATCAATAAAATAAAAACAACAACATTGGTTTTACTTTAATTACATCTCTCCCTTATCAGTTTTATCCTAACTTATTGTCTCCTATATCGTAGCACTTTCACAGTAACTCACGCCCCTATAATCCAATACCTCAAGAATAATTATCGAAAAAATCATCCGTATGGAACGAAGTGAGAATTTTTGAACTGTTGGATAAATAAATGCATTTAATGATTGTAATGATTTTTTGGATAATAGATTCACACTTCTGATATCGAAATAACACAAAATCAGTTGGTCAATAACTTGGTTGATATGAGCGCAAAATCATGGATTTTCAAATGAATGACAGGTTGGAAATTTAAGAAACCATTGCGTCTTAAGTGCAGTCAACGCTGATGATGAGACTGACTGATGCTCACGCTGAGGTTGATGCTTAGGCTTAGGCTAAAGTTCTTAGGATTAACCAGAGGTTAATATTTAATCTGAGGTTCATCCTGGGGCCACAGCTGAACCTTAGGCAAGGCTAAGTCTGAAGAGGAATCCTGTGTCGCAGTAAATTTCATAACTTTGTTGACCACAGTGAGATTTCTTTCTCGGTTATATAAATAAAGTACCTTAAAAGAAAACTGAAAATTTTCGTCTGGAAAATGATTGTAGTCACCGCAACTTTCTGCAAAAATTAAATTCAGTGAGAATGTTCCATCATTTCATTGAATATCTTTATCAGTTGAATCAGTAGTAATTTCCACGTTTACTCATTAGAGCCACTTTGACTCCGACTTTCACTTCATTTTAAAGATCTTTCAGAGAGAACCTTTTCCCAGCATATAGTAATCCTGTAGTTAGCAACGACGGTCGTAGGAAAGCCTAATCGATGTTGAACAATTGAGTCATGGTAGTTGGCTAACCCAAAAGTTTTCATGATGATGTTCGGCATTCCCCGAAATTTGAATACATTCGTACACAAAGCATGAGAAAGTTTTTTTTTCTGTATCTCAGTTATGGAAATGAATATCGCATTCTATATCGAATATTCTATTGTATAAAAGGTTTTTAGATGATATATACAAAGGGACTTATTATCTTACCTTGAGAAGAAGAAACGAACGAGATTGTGAGTCGGTAGTGAGGTACGCATCGATGAACGATAATAATAACAAGAATAGGTACAGAAATAATAATAAATGTAATAGTGATGATAATATCGTGAATGACCGTAGTAATACTCAAAAAAGTGATTTTGCGGAACGATCCCACGCAATGCGTGAGCTTCAGCCGCCTGAGTATCAACTGTAGAAGACGACTAATTTGGTCGTTCAAGGCACAATTGCTATTGTTATAATTGTTATCCTTATCTCTAATTCTATTCATACCACTAGTGTCATCGTGTTAATAGCAAAAACATGCCACCAAAATTTGAATGTCTATCCCACGTTGTACACCCTCGTTGAAATACTGCTGCAGAAAACATCGATGTAATTTTTGTTGAAATTGGTTTAAAGTTTAAACTTTAAATCAAAATTTAAAGAGTCGATCGCGCTTATAAGTACAAGATGAGGCTGACTTAATTTTGGTCTAAATGACGAGTTCTTGCTTCAAAGAAATCCGTTAATTACTCATTATTTGAAAGTCTCGACTCGTTCTGACCTAGTAAAGTAGTGATCATAAAAGGAAACAATGTTAAAAATGGAATAATGAGAAGTGAACGCAAACAAATTGATATTTATTATTTAATATAAATAATCAATACCAATCATTTAAGCAGATAATTTGTTTCTAACTCAATATCTCAATTCAAACAAATTTGCACTTCACAGTTGGTGATCTCCATACCAAGTCAATGGCTGCTTCTTCAAACACAACATCATGTGAGAAGCTACCAATGACAATGACAACAATAACATGTCGACTAGATTCACAGCAGCACGACGACAATGAAATTAGATGAGAAGATTATCAGCCATACAAACAAACAAACAATGATATAGATCGAGTGGCGAATGGAACAGCACGGGCACCAACTCGCATCACATTACCTGCACACTTTCGCGGGTATGTATTCCCTTCGGTTCGGGCTTGCACTCGACGAATTGTGTCATTCGGTGATCCACACCACTGATCAATCTTTCTGCTCTTCGCATCATCACAGCGAAACTTTTCCGAACAAAAAAACCAAACACCGACCAGCCGAAAGAAGTGTTTTAAAAAACCGAAAAACCAATAAATAATCACACTGTAGAAAGTGCAAATGCAACCAACCATTCGTATTTCACAATAACCATAAACGAGGATCAAATTTAGAAGTTAGCGACTAATATCGAATTTATATGAGAAAGCGTTTGCTATGTACCGATATTTAAAAATAAATTTCATTTCACAATAATAACACGCATAATAATAAGAATAATATTACAATTAGGTTCAACCACTTAGTAGCCATCTCATCCAGCAAGCAAAGATTAACTGATTCAATTTAGAACATCAATAATAAATTATCGAATGTGGATGGGTTAGTAGATACATAGATAGGTGAACAATGTACGACAGATCAATTAATTAACAAGCAAAAGTGAAGAAAACAAGTCAAATCATTCGATTACAATGACCGTCAAACGATCGCACAAACTGTTCACCAAGGAGTGCTATTGCAGGAGTGCAAACGCGGACTGTTCAACAACAACTATAAGATGAAGAATGTTGTTGTTTGTTTGATAAACTAATCAACATCGCATCCTTTCTATACAATTCATACCAGTCCATTAATCCATCCATCAGTTGCACTTTTCGATCACGAAGTCACGTTCAGCAGAGTCATTTTTCATTGAAATGAACTTTGTTGTTGCTGATTATTACCAGAATCATTACCATTATGACCGGCATTAACATTCATTCCAATTCTGCTATCATTATTGTTGACGACTGCTCCACAAGTAATCAAACTGAAGAAGATGGTCGAACGGATCTCTGAGTTACTGGTATTTTGTTGATACAAACTGGTCGTGTTTTGAAGCGTGGCAATGGGTGTTTCATGACAAAGATCCACTTGGTTCACTAATGCCGCCATGGTCTCTTCATCCAGCTTCCGTCGAAACACCTCAAATACCTTTTATCTGTGTTACAACACACACCTTGGACCACCCAAGAATAAATTTTATGAATATATCAATTTGAATGCAACATAAATTGGTTGCTTCTTCTCGATGTTGATATTCTACGATTAGTGATGTTACCATTCCACGTTTTTGATAACTGTTCTACTCTGTTCCATTCCTATCTAAAAACGACTCTATTCTGTTCTGTCCTGTGCGTCCCTAGTTTGAGACCTGTTCTATTATATCCTGTTCTACCTCCTATACTGTTCTGAACTATTCTATTCTGTTCCGTTAGTCAGAAAAGTGACACGATAAAACCTGTGGTAATTAGGGTTGGAATCGTGTTTTGGCGGTTTCAAGGCAAAGTAGAGATTATTTCGGGTGGTAGAAGGTTGTCCACGCAGGTATATTTATCCGCCATCCCTGCAGAAGCCTCAAAATTCTTCCAGCCACATAATTAAAATCCATGATTTGACAAAAAAAGTCGTAATGGTAATAATAATAATAATAATAATAATAATAATAATAATAATAATAATAATATTGTTATTATTATAAACAATAATATAATGATAATATAATAATAATAAATAACAATAATATAATAATAATAATAACAATAATAAATAATGATAATAAAAATAATAATAACAATAATAATAACAATATAAAAATAAAAATGATAATAATAATAACAATAATAAATAATAACAATAATAATAACAATAATAATAATGGTAACAATAATAATAACAATAATAATAACAGTAATAATGACAATAATAATAATAGAAATAATAATATAACAATGGTAATTTATCTCACTGCAGTCTTCACTTGGAACATTTTAAGGAACAGTCAAATTCAGTTGAAAATTGATCCATTCTATTCCTTGGAACAGAACAGGAATAGAATAGTTTAAGTGGAACAGACATACCACTATCCACGATAGATCATACCTACCAGTGCATAATTTATTATATGTTTACATCAATAACTTCAAACGCTTTGCAATATTAAGAGTAGCAATATAAAGTATTATAACTGTTTTGTAGTCGGGAATATGCATTCATGAAAGAAGATTTGTTCATTCATTCGCTCTCACTACCAACAATAACCAAACTTCGCCTACCAAAATTCACTAAAGATTGTTTTCAGCATTCTTCGAGAAACGTTCATTACAAAAATATTCACCCATTTCTCACGCTTTCGGATTTTGGATAATATAATTATTCACCTCAATAAGATCCGGATCCATGCGCTCCACGGCATAATGTATGACTGTCTTGCCATTCGTTGCATCCTCAAATGTTACTTTTATAATTATGAGTTTTATTTTCGAAAACTTGAATCATAACAATATAGAAGTAATAATAAGAAACATACGGCAATCAACGGGTCAGCGCCACATTTGAGGAGTGCGTTAATGACAGGTTTATTATCGAGAAGTGTTTGTCTTTCCTCCTCGATCACGCCATGGTTTTTAACAGCGCACAGAAGTGGTGTTAAACCTAATCCATTCACCAAGTTCACATCTGTGATTCGATTTGCACATAACGTCTGCAATTTAGCATATGATCACTTCATAATCGCCAAATGAATGACAAACAATACCTCGACAATTTCGGTCATTCCGCGCGCAGCTGCGTAATGCAACGGTGCGTCTCGCTCGGGTCGTTGTGTTTGTACATTGGGATATGCACCAGCCTCCAGCAGGTATTCAACGATTGCCACACAACGCTTTTGAACAGCTAGAAAAAGTGGTGTCTCGTGGAAACGATTCGGCATGTCGAACGGTTTCTGCGTCGGTGGAAATTCCGTTTTTAACATCTGCTCGACGAGAGCATAGATCTTGGCGAGATCCGTATGAAGTGTAACGATATGCAGAAGACTATCGCGGTCTGTGTCTTGATAACAAAGTGCACCCGGAAAATACTGCAATTCATGTTGGTTGTTCGCAGATCCTTTTTTTATGAAACACAAACGATTGAATCTAAAACTAGCTGAGTAACAATCCTTTCAAAGATGACGCATCCTTATCAATGATCTTGCAGTATTGCAGTTGCACAAACACAATAAAAAACAACAAAAATATGAATCAACCTGAACACATTTACAAGTCCAAGCCCACGCTTCACTCATTTCATTGTCACTGATCATTGACCTAAGTTTATCTTTTGCAGTTCTCTTGCAACTATCCATCTTACGTGCCAAGGACTGATGATCGAACAACACTCCGGTCTGACTCTGGAACTGATCCGGAGTCGGTGGACCCAAGGTTGTACCTCGAGGAGCTGCAGGCGAATGCTGAGGTGCGGAGCCCGCACTCATTGGTGAATCGCAACCGCTATCCGTTGAAGGAGGCCGCTGCAAATGCTTTGGAGTGCTGCCGCTGCTTTCATCAAAACTTTCCGATCCACTACTTTTGCGAGATGGTGACGATGAGAATGCGTTATTATTATTAATGTTATTGCTCATAAGGATGATGTCATCGGCACAGATTATACCATTGATATCAGTGTTGTTTTTAAGGAGATGCGTTACATTTGGAGATGACGACACCGAATAACGACGTGAATATTTCAATATAAAATCAGAGAGTGCATCAGGTAACTCCAAATTTACATTTAACAAAGCACTGTTTATTACCAAATCCTCCTGACCAGTGCTTAGAACTGGTTGATTGTTCACTGAATTTCTTGGTGGTTTTTGTGAAAACTGCTCCAAAGATTGATTGACGCCTGCTTTTACTTTATTATTTTGTTGTTGTTGAGAGGACTGGAATGGTACTGGTGAGCAATGTTGTTGAATGAGCTGGTAGTGGCTGTGGTTTTCATAAGGAACTGATAAAATGCAGCTGGTAGCTGGTGATGAGCCATCTGACGATAAGTAACCACCGAACTTGTCCTCCTCGGGACTATCCGCCCAACAACTATTGCCACATTCATAACCAGACCCATAACCATTATAAACCGAATAGTCATCAACTGCAGTCTGCGGTGCAGTTCCATAGGCTGTTGTTGTGGTGGTGGTGTTTGATGAGTGCTTTGCGCCTGTATACGGATGATGATGATTATGATGACTGTATGCAGCACTACTATTGCTGCTGTCCACTGCGGCACTTGAAACGAATCTCGAACTGCGTACTGGTCCACGACTCAGAAGAATCTCTTCTTCATGCTTCATATCATCACAACATTGTTCTTTGAACTGTTGCGGTTGACATTCTGAACAGCACTGTACTGATTTTAATTTCAGTCTAATCGCATCATATTCGTTATTGATTCTTTCCGGTGATTCTTTATCATGCTTTGGTGCAATCGTTTTACCTTTCACCGCCTCCTTATCCGAATCAAGAACGCTATTACGAACACCTATGCTAGTTATTTTTTTCCTCACTCCATCATCATCAATCTCGGTTTCATTCTTCTTCTGCTTCTCTTTTTTTTTCAAGGACTTACCCTCCTGCTGTTCCTCATTAACCGTCTCCTTTTCATCGCTACCAACAGCTGACAAAAATGATAACTTTCTCATGTCAGCGCAAATATCACCGTCCTTTTTTCCCTTATCTCCCCATTTTTCACATCCACCGGTTTGTTTGTATGATCTAGTGTTGGTGTTAGCACATATCTCTTTACTGTTCATCTTCTCGACTGTTGTTTCTTTGGTCTGCTGCAATTCAATAATCAATCATTCATTAACGAACAACAACGTGCCATAAATAACAAATAAATAATCAAACAACTTACATCGCCCTTCTTCGAACAGCAGTTGATTAAATCCGTGAAAAGCACCGCTCCACCACGATTATTTTTTGACGTTGTATTTGTCTTTCTCGCGAGCGCACTCGATCGTAAACTTTGCAAAGTGACAAAATCTGCTGGTGATATCGCATCCACGAAGCGATTATTTTTTTGTTTATTGTTATCATTATTAGCATTAGTATGATGGTTATCACTGACTATCGATCGACGGTTATCAGCAACTGATAGTGCAGATAACTTATCAATGAGATTAGTGCTATGATCAGCATTACCATTTTTATCATGCTGCATCTCATTCAGTGAATCAGAAGCAACCTGCATTTTAGAAGCAATGTCACTGATATGAAACCGATGATGATCACATACTAAATTCGTTTTAGGTTTCCGTTGTTGTTGTTGTGCCTGCTGACTTCCTAACGAGCAGCTAACCGCATGCGCAACTAAACATGTCCCATTCGATGAACTCATTGTGATATGATGGTAACTGTAAGGAATAAGCAATGCCGATTCGTCTTCTTTTCTCCTCTTCTTTATGTTATCGCAATTACTGCATGAACTATATATAGACAAATGTGAGAATAAATTCACCAAATTATGAGATTGATTGATCGATGAATCCACCCTGAAATTATCATTGTCTTTAGTAACATTTTTTACTGATATATGATGATTAAATTATACAATTCATCATTAATAAAACAATAAGTCGAGCAACAGAGGTAGATAAACGATCTGAGATGCGAACAAGAGGATAGTGCAGATAAATGCCAACCGTACATGAATAAGTAAAGAAGCTGTTTATTAGGTCGACAAATTCACGATTTTATCAAGACAGATTGATCGGTAAGACAAATATATTTTACCTTCCAATAAGAACATTTCATTAAGCGATCTCTATGCTTGATCACAACGATAGTTTTTTAATTGGTTAAACATATACGTGAAAAGATTATTGATATTTTTTAAAACACATTAGCAGTGGCGTAGCCAAGAGGTAAAGGTCGCGTCCTCCCAACCCTCCCTCCTCCCCTCCTTCTTCCCCTCTGGATGGTAGAAAAAAGGAACAAGAATAGAGAAGGACAGTGGGGGGGGGGGCTGAAGGAAGGTGGAAAAAAGAATGGGGAAAAACAAGGGGAAGAAGAAAGAACAAAAATAAATGTAGAAAAACCCGCCTCAAAATTTAGTTTTTTAATGGATCAAATCATTTCATCCCCCCCCTTCCCCCGGAAAAAATTCTAGCTATGCCACTGCACATATAAGATATTTCCTTAAAAAAACAATATTTGTTAATTTCGATAACACAACTTACAGCGTTCTTTCTCATTAGCTACCAGAATATTCAAAGTATCGAGTTCAAAGTGAGCAAAATATTTCCATTTCTAAGATCTCTCATTTGCGTCCATTAATTACATCGCAACTCTTTTTTATTGCATTTTACCACATCTCCTCTCTCACGTGTGTCATACTGCCATGCGTCTACGCAGGTGCAACATTTCCATCACTTAGCTGAGCATATCTAAGAAGTTAGACTAATGTGTTGCGGGGACGGAGAATTTCGAGGACCCCGTCTCCGGCTTTTTTCTAGCCGACCACAGTTCCGGGATCCCCGACTGCGAAATTTCACCCTCGACTTTTCCCGTCCCCTACGTTTTTCTTCCTTGCCGCAACACGCTACGTTAGATAATGGTCTTCGATAACAGTGAATGAAGTTGTTGTGAACACTATGAGATAATGATTGATTTATGATTTTGGTAAACCTAAATATGACGGTTGGATTTAAGTTGTGTTCTTCCAGCCCCACATTATAAAGGGTAGTGATGGCATCCGACTAATGATCGGTCATCAATTCCAACATTCGGACTCCGACCGAAAAAAATTGGAAGATCGGTCAGAATTCCGACTGTCGGAATGTTGAAAATTTAGGACATGAAATTCCGCTGGGATGCCATCACTAATATAGGGTGCAAACCATTCCTCGAATTCATCGTCATCCACGGCAATCTTACTGTTAGCAACTACGTCACGAAATCTGAACCGGCGAATGTCATTCATACCACCACACAAGGAACCAAATATCCTACAGCTTCTGATAGATTTGAATGGTAAGTTGTGAAAGGAATGGTCTCATTGCTGTAATGCTAAGGCTAAGCTTGTATATTTAGAAGCACGAAAACAAATTCCGAGATCAGAATTGTCACGCATGACCTCTCTAAGCATTAGGATAGCGATAATCATCGAAATTCAGGAGAATGAAGCGTTGCGATCATTTGTAATCGTTAGCGAGTTCTTTGTGATCACTGACAATTCCATTGCATTATATGGTGTTTGGATCTTCGCGAATTTGCCATACTCTCTTCCTCTCCATCCTCTTTTTTGGGAAAACCTCTCAACTGTCAGACAATTACGACGAGCGATACAGACGACTTGCAGCGAGAAAAATGAGGTGATAGAGTCTTCTCTTCCGAACTCAGAAAACATTTTGCTCATTTTCAACGTTCTGGCAGCTGAAATGGTATAGCGCCAAATTTATTACAACTTTTAAAATGTACGGTCATCTTTTCTTCATTTTCCTCTCAATTTTTAAAACTAGTTTGAAAAAATCAATACTTTTGCCTTGGTAAAATATAGGCAAAAATTATGTAAAATAAGCCTATAACACTACTACAGACAATAACGCAACTGATTCGAATCAGTCTGAAACGCATTCATTCTATGAAAGAGTCGTATATGAATTGAAGCAAATAAAATCCCATATTCTGATTAAAACGAGTTGGACTTAGATTGAAACAAGAAAACGGAAAACACACAGAAACAGACACACTGACTACTGCTTCGTTGATCAAATATCATGGTTGTTGATGAGCAAAAGTAGCATTCAACACATGCATTACATCAATTACACATTATTATACCTTTTAAGTGGTTAGATAAGACGGAGAGACGATATCTTTAATACAGTGGTTCTGAACCATTTTTCGCTCGTACCTCTGGGAAAATTTTTTAATTTCCTGGCACCCCTCATAGCAGTAGTTAATTTAAGAATAAAAGTAAATGCAACCGAACAAATTTTTCATAATTAAAATTTAATAAAATAAAAAATGATCATTTCGAAAAGAAAAAATATTACAAAAAAGTAACAGCCGCATAAACTCACAACAAATTTTCATCCATGCATGAAACCTTTTCAAAAATATATACGCTGAAGTCTACTCTCCCCTACTTTATACACATGTATGCGTTGAACTCCGCCCTCGCCTACTTAATGTTTAAAAAGTGAAGTATTATCTCGCACCCCTGGTGTACCAGATCAAGACAAACCAATAAAATAAACAAAAAGGACGATCGCGCGCAAACAACTCAAAATCGATTAATGAATTTCATTGCTAACAAATTTATCAAGGAACTGATGAATGAATATATATATATATATATATATATATATATATATATATATATATATATATATATATATATATATATATATATATATATATATATATATATATTCAATTATTTTAATGAACACAAGATTGGCAACACAAGAAAAGTGAGTAGAGGATATGATTAAGAACCGATATTACTGCCTAATAAATGAGGAAAGCTTCCAGCAACTGTCTCGATTTTGTTCGATTGGCAGTGGAAATCGATTGTTTCATTAAATTTGGTCGAGAATCCGAGAACTGCGGTTTATTAGTTGAATAGGGAATAAAAAACAAATGCGAACGGTATATCAGCAAACAACAAATAAATGAATAAAATCGATCCGAAACCATTTGAGAATAACTTCTGCTAGAGTTTGTTTCAAGAAAAACACATCAGATTCGTAAATATAATGCAGAAGACAGAATGCGATAAATCAACAACAACCTAAATAATTTCAACTAAAAACGAATATTGAACGCAAAGCAACGAAATATAACGCCCTCTTTGCGAGCATCGAAAGGAAAAATAACACAGAATAACGGGAAAATCAACAAAAATCAATTAGAAGAGGCAATTTTTGTTGTGCTGAAATCAGTTTTCGAAAATAATACTGCAAAAAAGTTTCAATGAAGTTTGATTTGTTACTCATTTTTGTGTTAAACAACAAAGACAGGAGCAAGAAGAGGGAAAGGGAAGCATGGAATTAGAAGGAAGAAAAATCGACGTAGAAAAATGCACCTCAAAATTCAGTTGTTTTTTAGAGCAGACTATTTTTCTCTCCTGAAAACAATATTAGCTACTCCATTGCCTTTGAATTACCCCGCTCAAATTCGTTCCAGCTACATTTGCTAGGTATTTATTTTTGATGTCAGTGTTTCTTCATCTGAGAAATGCGTGAATTAAGCTCTGAATGGGTACTGCCACAATTTTAACGCGGCTTGGTCATAATTTCGACACAAAAATGTCGACTGGTCACAGCAAAAACGTCGACCCGTCAAAACGTCGGCCAGTTATTACAATCGACATTTCGTTAAGCTTCTTTTACTGGTGGCATCACTATTCTGTGAAACTCTTATGATACTCCTTCGGGAGAGCAATGTTTGGATTGATATACTGTTTTCATTCAGATGATTGAGCATTTCGAAATATAATGCGAATAGTCGGGAAGCAGTTTTTCGGACAGAAGGGACCCCGCGAGGAGGAAACTGGACGAGGGAGTCTTCTTCAAAAAAGTCGGGGAGCAAATCGCGTGTAGGGTCTCCGCAGGGAGAAAACTGGATAGGGAATGGTCCCCGCCAATCAACTCGAGGAGCAAATTGCCTAGGGGAGACCCCGTCGGGGAATGACCCCTCCCCGTATTTCTCGGCGGGGAGCAGTTCAGCCCAATTTTTTGACAAAATTTCAATTTTTCAAAGATCTTTCTTCTTTTCTAAAGTAGTTTTTTTCGAAAATTCCGTTTCAGCTTTTCAAACAGAATTTTCTCGCCTTATGTGCACCTTTGGGAGTGAAATGAAATGGTTTATCAATGATATCGCGCTCACGACTACAGCTTTAAATAACATGTTGCTACCATTCAAAAACCTCACAATGTTACTTGTTCTAACTCACATTTATTTTAAAAAAAACTAAGCGCGAATCAACACCAATAAAATGAACAAATTAAACGCATCAACATCATCAATGCTATTATTATCGTATCATCATATCAATCAAATAAAAACAAGAAAGAATCAATATCAATAAAACAAAATTGGTTTTATTTTATTTACATCTTTATCTTGTCAGTTTCATTCTATCCTACTATCTCCAATATCGTATCACTTTTACAATAACTCACGCAACCAATAATCCAATACCTCAACATGAAATTTTTGCTAGCGTTGTTTTTTCTTGACCGCAATCAATCAAGTTCGTTCATTCGTCAACTGTCAACTCTACCAAACTCAAGTGTGTCTCCGTCTCGATCTGATTTGCCAAACACGTTATATTCACATTTCAAAACAAAGAACAAGACAACATTGGAAGAATTGCAGCGGTATTTCGCTGTTTGCAGCTGACTGTTCGCGATATTCGCGAAGGTGCGACGCGCTCCTTGTCCTCCCCGTCGGGGAAGATGGGGAGCTCGTCTTCCCCATCGGGGAGGATGAGGAGCTCGTCTTCCCCGTCGGGGAGGATGGGGAGCTCGTCTTCCCCGTCGGGGAAAAAACTGAACGGACGGGGGGGAGGTCCCCAAGAAGAAAGTCGAGGAGCAAATTGCGCGGGGAGGGGAGCGCTCTCCCTCGGGGAACCCGTTCTTCGACGAACACTCAACGCGAATATGCTTAGGTGCAGGATGAGACTCAGCTAGGTTGACGCTTCGGTTTACCCGAAGTCAATGAATGTGCCACCTATTGAAGTGGTGACGTTGAAATGTCACGTATCCCACTGTTTGTTCCTGACGAAGGCGCTGTACGTCAGAAGATGAAACCGAATTTATTCCATTTATCTAAGAGTTGCAGAGGTAAACAAATCAACTTTTCCATACTCCATCAGCGTTTTGGTGTCCATTACCAGTTAAGTAATTCAATGAACAATTCTGATTACTCGACGTTTTGACCAGTCCACCTTTTGGATGGTCCACGTTAGCGTTTTACGGGGAACAGGGAACTTCAGGGAATCGATCCTCATTTCCGTCAGTCACAGCGTTATCTGAGGTTTGGTGTGGGCTCGAGATGAACCTTAGCTTAAGTCTAAGCATCAACGCCCCCTACTCTCCCCTCTTCTTTTAAGTATGCAACTTCGCCCAAACTTTCAGTGGTACATGATTTCTACAACGTGAAGAAGAAATTTACGTTATTGTCATTTCAGAATGTTGTTTATTTTCATCTCGCCAAAGACCATGCATTGTTTATATTTCCTGTCATTCAATGAAACATTAACCGTAATATGGCTTTGCGATAATCTTTTCTGTCCTACAAATTATTTCACCTCGATGCTTTCCCGGTGTATTTTCCCGTTTTCAAACTTTTATTGACTGCGGTTTTTTCGGGGATTCGCAAATCGGGGATGAGATTGCGCTTTCTCGCTGAAATTCCCCGTTCCTGAGTTTTTTTCAGAGCGATTGTAATTTCGAGACTTTCCTCCTCCCCTCCAGCGAACTCACTAGTCCACGTTCTAGTCGGTAGATGCTTTAAATGGTCGAAGTTTTCGCAGCCAAACTTTTGGCAGTTGACAGTTTTCAGTCTACCATACGACCAGTCGCCCAATTGGCCTACAACCGATCTGTAACCACATCTGCTGGGACATGGAGGTGGGGAAGAACAGATTGCAGTGGCAGACACTCCATAAAGGCACAAAGTACTTGCCAGTCGGTGGTTACCGAAGAGGATCCCTTCAACCCTCCATCAGTAGCCACCGACGCAACTCTAAAAGATAAGTATATAAATTTCTGGATATTATAGATGTAGATAGAGAGATTGATAGAATAGATAAGCAGATAAAACTTGTATTCCATTAAAGTTGAGATACGATGAGGGCATGTATTTGACGTGCAAGAGGATGACGTTCAAATCGAATAACAAATCTGGGTAGAGATAATTATAGGCAAAGAACCCGGAACGAAAACAATCAACGAGCAGAAAAAAAGAACAAACGAATAACAAAGAAATGAAATCAGTCACAGACGAAGAGCTGAAACCGCTTACCGAGTTGCTCTTATCCTCACCTTTACTCATTCTATCTCAACTCACCAATAAATCATCACCTCAAAACATATTACATAACACAGATGTGCTCTCATTACGTCACAGTACAAT
>JAPYMA010001311.1:0-15319 GCA_035041965.1 Anisakis pegreffii | reverse complement strand
CACGACGTATCCACTGCTTTGATATCAGAAAGTTCAATTATACCACGACAGTTCAAGTCTGTTTCATTTTCATAATATCGTATCTGTAAGAGATATTCATATATCAACAACACTCAAACTTTCCTGAAATATAACTGATCGAACGAAGAAGAGAGCACCTGATGTCGCATCGAATCGAGTACAAACCAACGCGGTTTCCACATTTTGAAAGTAGCACCTTTCTTCATCAAGAAACCACAGTGTGTTGCGTTTGTGTGCGGATGATAACGACCCATACTTATCGTTAACGTCTTGCTATCTTCACCATTCAATCCTTCAAATCATTATTACATAGTTAGCTCACCGTCTAGTTCAATCTTTCTTGAGAAGTGCAACACTGTCTACGAATGAGCTAAAACTGCATGGAATGAGTGCAATTTTGTTCGATTCTTCAAAAGTATTGAGCCACTTTCTAGTTCTTTTGAACATAGCTATTCAATAGCTACTGCATTTTAAAGGGGCGCAAAGATTTGATCACGGTTAAGGTGAACAATGAAAATAATAATAATAATAATAATAATAATAATAATAATAATAACCATCAATGGAAGATGGTTTTGAGAGAGCACCTTCAACGGATACTGTTTGAGAGGGATCTGCTGCTTTCGGTGTGACAGATCTACGCTGTTTTTCATCTTGTACCATCGACGTTGACTGAGTTGAACTGCTGCATATTGATGATACTAATTGTGAGCATTTCTCATGACAAATCATACCACATCCTGTACATCGGTGAACTTAAATTTTATTCAATTAAGCACTCTTCCTTTCTGTCTAAATTACAGCATTATCTGATGTTCGATTTTTTTCTGATTTTATTGCAGAATAAACAGCAATAGCAAACATGACAAAATGATGAGAACAAACCATTGCGAACAATTACACCAGGTACATTTTGATGACAAACCGCACATGTATCGCCGGCAGTGACGTGCTGCGAAACGAAATGATGATGACCAATGTTTCTGAACAAAATCAATTAAGGTCTATAATATTATTAACAAACGAATAAAAGCAATAAACCACTGACGAGCCATTTGCAATACTACAGTCACGCATTCGTGTTGACGAAGTAGCTACGGTATTTGTTTGATGAGTGGATATACCACGCAATAGCAATTTTAATGTTTCTTTTTTATGCACTGCGCGCTGCAAATGAGATCGCCATTGACTGATCATCGTTAACGGCTTCGGTTGTTTCGAGTTGAAATCATGAAGCTGAAACAGAATCCTAATGGTTTGAAGCAGTAACTACGGGCAAAACACAATCACTTTTATTGAATACACGATATCATCTTCGAACTGAGCATTACAAGTGATGACGACAAAAATTTTTAGTGCGAGATGTGGTCTTGGCTAAGTTTTGATTTGACGGTGGTTGTTTTCATTCGGGCTTAGGCTTGTCCAGGTTTAAAAAATAAACAAGTAAATAGAATTGAAACTCAACACATTACAGATAGTTGAAGATGCTACTACAAAGAAGAGGATAAGATATAAACAAAAAACAAACGGTAAAACTGATAGAAGCGGGGTTTGTTGAACTGATGATTGCATCAACAGAGTGCATTATTGACTGACACGATTCATTATTCGCTGCGCTCTTTTCATCCTCGTTCGACGGCGGTAACAACGCTCCAATACGAGAATAATTCTGAAGAACACAAATACAGCATCCGAATAGAACTAAATCGAATAACAATAACAGTAGTTGAATGAATGGAATGAAACGAACATTAAGATTGGTCGAAAATGCGTCTAGATGGAGCAGTTCCATTGCACGATAATTTGCATCGAGAACTCGTCTTGAAGATAGTGATAAACCTTTAGAATGTTGCATCTCTGTGACACTCGTACATTCAAATTGCTCATCTTCACGCTCCTGTTCTTCCAATTCAGCAACTTCTAGAACACAAACTCATTGCTTCAAACATCTATGATACGTGCATCAGCCTGACTAATTAAGATAAATAAACAAACATAATACTACAAAAGAAGAATGGATAACATATCGATACAAACAAACAAATGCGTGATGTGAAGCTATTTATCGATAAAGATAAATTTACTACCGAGATCGTACGGTGATCCATGCGCTAAATAGTCTTCGACGAAAAACGACCAAACTGTAACGCTTGCGATGCTAGCTTGAGGGCGTAGAACACCCGTATAAAACTGAGGTGCATAACAAAAATTTGCGAATATCGGGGAACTGCAAAAAAAGTTACTATAAGTGGCAATAACGATGACGATATGATACAAGTTTTAATCAACATAATCAGTAAACAGCGTTGTACCGTTACAATGCACTCAAAAAGAAGTGAATGCAAACAGTCGGATTAAAGAAAGCAAGTGAGCACCTTTTTCGTTTTTGATTAATGTAATTCCAGATTGATGTCAATGAAGTTGTGAAATCATCACTATTGTTACTGCTTGTCGAAGATGCAGAGCAGAGTGAATCGAACATTAACCGTTCACATTCAGAATCGAGCAAAAACGTTCGGAAATGTGCCGATGACGAATGATAGGCCAAGAAACGTAAGAAGAAATCGTTAAATTCAAAAGCGGAAGGATACTGCTCATGAATCTGGAAATAAACGTGGATCATCAATCATCGATTAGTGGCATCATCAAATAGATCGATAAACAAGAATGAACAAATGAAAAAGACCTGATGAAGTGCATCAAGAAACATCAGAAACATCGGTGCAATACCACTGTTCTGCGATGCAACTGAATAGTTGGCACGATGCGAGAAACGATGTCCGAAGGCAAGCCATTCCTTCTCGATCAACACTCGCAATCCATCGATTGTCCTAAAACAACACCAAATAAGCTATGATCTTTCTTCAACATAACTTCTTTTCAATCATATCTGTACTGTTCATACGGAAACCTGTTTAAGAGACTCTTTTATCACGATTACAGGAATTCCCACTTATACTGGAATATGCTGAAAAAACTGTGCCATAGTGCATAATTTTTTGGGCTTTGACAGAACTTAAAACTTTTCCAGAATTTGATGCAGAAATCAATGAATTCTACGTGTAGGAATGGAATTGATTACGATCTACTCAGCCAATCAGCCGAACTGGCGAACAACCAATAATTTCATCGGATAATCAATTTAGTTCAGAAGTGAAACTGACCTGTAGAAGGGATCGAGAAGTATTTGCGACAAAGAACTGAGTTGACATGTAGCATCCCAACCATCCTCAATGCACAAACAAACTGACGAATGCTGTACATCGATGAGGTCAACGACTGCGTTCGAAACATTCAACAACGAACAAATCTACAGCAATTTTCCATTACAGTACACAGACGATAATCGAAACGAAACAACGTTCAAAAGTGAATCATTCAAAGTCACCATTTGTAACCAATTTGTATCGTCCAAAACCTTCAAGAACGTGTTCGAATGATCATTCTCAGACTGTATCCAACTGGGACACATTGCTCGTAAAAATTTCTTGAAGGCTATTTTAACGTTATGTGCTGATGGATACACTACTGGTACAAATTCACAACCTTTTTCTAGCTTCATCATCTGAAATTTTGTTCACTTCTTTCCTATCCTTCAGTTGCTGATGAAAAAAAAAGAGAAAATACATACAAACGTATAATGATCATCGAAACTAATCAAACTAATTACCATTGACAATCAACAAAACAAATAAATGAAATGAAATTACCTTTACTTGATTGCGATCACCAAAAATATACATTGAATTTCTGGTCAAGCTGATCAACGGTCTATTCGTGAATTTAACATTACAACTAGTGGTGCTGTTATTACAGCTTTGTGCAGAGGATGAGGACGATGAAGGCAAGAAGGTATTTGCACGTCTTGTTAACGGTTGTTGACGGCCAATTCCCACTGAATACTCACTGCTACCACCACCATATATCATTGCGGCTGCTGTTCGCGCTGTGCCTAACGCTAAAACTTTCACTCAGTATTCCATAACAAGTTCAGTGTCATCCAACGATGGGCAAAAACAGCAGGCATGCAGGTAGTTTTCGGCGAAAATGAATTAACTTCTCAGAATTATCACATTTCATCTTCCCTCGTCTTGGAAACGGCCAATAAATATTACTGTTCTAGGATTGGGTCGGGGACCCCTAGGTACTTTCAAGGTTTCGACGACTCCGACTGCAACACTCACTTTCGTGAGCTACAGACGTCGGGCACTCTTAGCCCGATTTTGCCCCCCACCCAATCCTATTGCTGGTTTATTAGGAAGGAAGGAGGAAGACGGGCGATTTGACCACAATCGTAATCCAATTGGGCGATTGACCGAAAAAAAGCACCATTACAAAAGGTGAACGATAAAGAATATATGACAGAATGAACAGCAAACAAACCACAAATAACGAACATTTCATTGCAGCTGTTTTTGCAGTAACGTTGTTGCTTTGGACGTAATTGCCTGCATATCTTATGGAATCACTTGCGTAAGTGCTCGATGAACCAATACCACTAGTCGTTTGCATGGAACATGATGGAGCAGATGAATTTGATTGTGAATATGGTTTACGAGCATTGTCAGGTGTTGCAGAGCCCAATGAGCTTGCATCGATTGTGATCATTGAATTCAGCGACAATAACGATTCCAATGATTCCGATAACAGCAAATTACCATCAATACTTGATGTATGCGGCGATAATGCCATCAATGTATTCATATAACGCTCCTGTAACGATTCAACGTTCAAATTCAAATAACAATCATAATAATTACGAAGAAACAAACCTGCATTTCAACGGTATTCGGTGGTGAAGAACTATTGAAGAAATCATTTCTAGAATTCAATGAGATACGTGATCCGGTATTGCCACCAACAACAGACGACGAATAAGAATGTGTATCACTGGCTGTTCCAACGCTAGCACCTCCAACTGCACCTAATAAATTCGCCTGTTTCTTGAGGCGTGCAACCACTGTTTGTGATGTCAATGAAGCACCACGTATCAACAACGCTTCTGAATGACTCTTCCAAACGACCACCGGAAAACGACCGTGTTTGAAGCCTTTGTTAATCTTTGTGAAACTTTCGTCCGATATACTCGACGGTACCACCAAAATACTCGGATAGCTAAAATCAATCAAACAAAGATATGAGAATTAACAGACGAAGAACAACAATAACCTTTTTGATAGTTCATATTTATGATTCATATTCGAAAGTCGAAATGCTTGATGCGTTAAACCAAGACGATCATAGTCAAGCAGATAATGCCGATATAACTGATTTGTTGCTGTGTCGATAGCATCTGAAAATTACAATTCATTATTAACGACACTCGATCATCTTAAACAGCAATACAAAAGCAATAAAACGAAAAAAACAATATTCATAGTAATAACCAGAGAGATCCAAATAATCTGAGCAATTATTATTATTCGACAATCTTGCTGTGGCTGGTGACGCATTAGCAGAGAAGCTTGTTGTAGGTAATGTATTAATATTATCATGCAAATTGTTACTGTTATTATTATTACTACTGTTCATCGTATATGTGCCCAATAGCAATTTGTTGAACTGTGATCGGTTTGATGATGGCGTTACACGTTTCTTCTCCTTTAGCGGATTTCTTATCAATAATGTCTTCTTTAATTCCCTTAAATTTTAATCAAAATGATTGAGGAGAGTCATCATTCATATTCAATAACAATAAAACAACATACCTAATTGTACCATATTTGTGTTTATTATTAGTGGCGACCAGTGATGAGTTTAATAAAGAAGCTGCTTGTGAGTAAGCAAATAACGTGTGCGGTAATTGAGATGGCCATCTCAACGACAGCAGTGTTTCAATGAACTCATCCGCCTTCTCACTTGAAACCTCCTCGTCGAACGCCACTTTCATCAACTTCAACAATAAAAACAACATTTCAGAATGTTTCAAAAATACCATTGCTTAATAATAAGTAATCTTAACCCAATCCATTTATTCGTATATGATAATAACAATAATTATGGACGTACCTGAGCATTACAGGTTCGAATTTGAAAAGCATCATGAAGTTGGTGTGCAATACGCAGAGGTATTCCGTCCAGTTGAGGTGTATTATTTAGCAACGATTGATCTGCTATTTGTTTCTCTTTTGTGATCGACATTATTGCTATTGTTCGTACCACTACTTGTTCACACACTTCAAAATTACTCCTATTTTCACTTGATCATAACCAATTTGAAGGCACAAAAAATTGAAATGCATCATTATATACTGACAAAATGGATCACACGGTTGTCCTTTGAAGATCACTCGGTAATTCGTCAAGAAAATCGCCCCTTCGGCTGGCAGTAAACACTGTGGAGTAGATGCTGCATCCGCGCTGTAAACACCCTGAGTGTTCGTCGCGATCGTCATACGACCATCGTTCAACAAGAAGACACGCATTCCACCGATTAGAATGCGTTCGGCTGGTAGTAGTAGTGCAGGTTGTAGAAGTTTTGGCTGAATTTTCAAATTAAAAAACTCATATTCATTGCAAAATTGCTGGTACGACTTACTGGTTGCGTTTTTAAGAAGTAATTTTTTTCATTTCAAAGGATAACTCACTTTATGCATTGGTGAAAGACGTTTACTTTCCGTATAGACTTGTTCCAAGTTATCGATATGTAATGCAACAAAACCAGGTATTTCATCGCATAAACGTTCTATCTGAGCATGCTCAAGTCCAACTGATGAACAAATTCGATCGATTAACCTAAACGAAAACAATTCTCAACAATATATCGTCAGTTATTTGTGGAAAAAGAAGAGCAAGATACCGTCTAATCCATTTAACAGTCACATTTCCAAGGTCTCCATCATCAGATTCAATGAAACCACTTTCGACATCACTCTCTTCACCACTCTCCGAAGCCATCATATCGCTGATAGTTGCACTCCCAGCGATCGCCGACATGCCCATAATATCAGAACCAACGTCCGAATATTTCGCATTTCTTCGGGTTGCATTTCGATCACTTCTTCGCTCTAATTCTCTTACGTTCACACGACGTAACTTCGAAACATCCAACGGAATACGCAAGTAAACCATCAAATTTATGTAATGCTTCGCCTGAAAGAATTTCTTTTTCTCATCTTCAGTCATGAGCAATGGTATGGTTCCTAACGACATCAATCTACGAATGAAATCAGATCGAGCAAAACGATTCAAAACAAATAGATGGTACCTGTCCGAAAACAATGGAATTTTCTTCAGCAGCGAATCGCTTCAATTCGCTTTCATCATATTTCGACGCTTTCTCAAGTCGTTCACTCACCAAGTCCATTCCAGATGGTTCTTCCATCAGATTCCACGTATCGCTAACATTCTGCAGCAAATTCGTTCGTCAACACGGGAGCAATTTAAAAAAAAACAGTCAGTCTGTCCGCCTACCGGTCTCTCGCTTGTAATAAGAATACTCGAAAGAAAGAAGTTAAAATAAGTAAATCAATTTTTTCTAATGAACAGAACAGGAAATGGTTTCACTAACCTCGTGAACAGAAAAGGGACAATCAGAAGTGTCATCTTTGACAGGCATGTATAAACGACGTAACTGCCGATGTACGTCATGGAAGAAAGCCGCTTCCCAGAACTGCTCATTCTCCCAAACGTCATGCTCTTGTATACATGTGTATACGAACTGATGCACACCAGCAGTCAAACGCTATAATTATTTTCTGCCATCATTATCGCTTTATCTATCAAAAGTGAACAAACGAACATTCAAATTAACCATTAAATACAATAACCAGAATATATAAGAACGACTAGTGCACTTACACGGCAATAGATATTCGATAAATACAACATTGCGTATGCGATCCCGTGCTCATCTTCTTTTGATTCTTGCTGAAACAAGTGTGATTATCATATCATACCACAATAGTACATTCAAAGGATACCTTAAGAGCACAGTTGATGAGTCTAACGATCAACTCGAACTGTTGAGGCAACAGCGTGGCTCTATTAACTGGATTCAAATTCAACCATAACAACTGACATAAAGCCACTCGCGCATTCACACTTCGCATCGATAATTCGACGGCACACAGCATCTTGAACGACACATTAAATTATTAATTTCTCACCAAATGAATTTGAACCAGTGAATGAATGCAGTGAGATGAAGTTACCCTAACCCTTCGAATGATCTGAATCATTCTTCTGAATCTTCCACTTAATGCTAAAATCCTGCAGTAACCTTGACTATGAGTGCCGGTTACAAGCCTTGCCGCCTAAATGTTACAAAATTTGCTCAAATCAGAAAGGGCATCTGACTCTAGAATATGTTATCAAATACTAAGTACAAACAACTAAAACAAAATCGCTGTGGCCAGGAAAAGCAGTCGAAAGGGAAAGAATGAAGCAGTGGAATCACCTTCCTCGCATCAGATAGTTTCATATCGAAGATATATCTCAAGCAAGAACTCAACACTTGCAATCTCCTCGAAACAGCCGCATGTCGTTCTTCGTTCATATTTATTAACCAATTGGTTGTGGTTGGTACTTTTCTTGCTCGAATGTAATTATTATTCGAAACAGAAGTAACACCACTTTGACCAACAGCACTAGCACACGATGATGATAGCATAACTGTAGCGGACACACCACCACTTGCTGACAGCATTTTCTTTTGTTTCTCTTCTATCAGTCGTGCGACCTGTTCAAATATAACATACATGTCTCATTCAATTACTATTATATAAGAAAACAACTAACCAATTTCTCGTCGAACTGCTGCAGCTTTGTTGGAAGATTCGAAGACATTAAGAAACGTTTATGCGTTAGCAATGGCGTCCAAGAGAAGGATGTGTCTTGATGTTCCTTGAAATTCATTCATTCAGTCATTATATCATTCAAGTAAAGCGATATATATATATATATATATATATATATATATATATATATATATATATATATATATATATATATATATATATATATATAGACAGTACGAACATTCTCTCGAAGTTTCTCGGCAATTTCAGTAATATTTTCAGCAACGTTTGTTTTTGACGGATGATCGCTCGTAGCATTGTTGAGCAATATATCGACCGATTGACTTACGAGCTGCAAATGAAGTACTATGGATATAATCTTCAAAATAGCAATAGGAATAGCTAAAAAAAAAGATGGCAGAATAATTAATAAACAAAAACTAAAGAATGGAAGAGAACGAGAATAAAGGGAGAAAAAAAATCGAGAAAGCGAACTGAAATGAAGAAAACAAACATCATCAAAGAGATCGCAAATTCGATATGGTAATCCTCGTTCACAAATGAATGATTGAAAGAGAAGACTATCCAGAAAGGTCCGTATTAATGGTGAGTTCGAAAATGATTTCAATCCAAGAAATGCGGATTTATGAAAGACAATCAGCGGTGGTGTGTGAATGCGAACCACTTCCAAACAGCATCGATAACCAGCTAGTAGTTCGGCGAAGAAACGAATAAAACACGCACGGATACGTTTGTCCTGAAATAATCGACCATACATCCAATCCAATTCACTGCTCGTTTCAACACTTCTTCAAATCAACCAACTTGAACTTCTCGTGATGGATATGGTGGCTGACCCATTTTCCAAGCATCATCGGCACTCACCAAACTTGGATTTAAAACCTGCAATGAATTCGATAAATACACATTTCGCTCATCATAAAGTCACAAACCATTTGAAGTGAATTAATGAAACGTTGAGCGTATGGTTCAGGTAGTGCTGGTAATACGACCGTATTTGGTATATGTATTGCGCCAATATCCAACTCAACTATTATTGTTGTCTCCAAATCAACATTTAAACCGCTACGAATCGAATTAAGCAAACCCATTATATACGGTGTTGGACTTTCCAAATATTCCATCAAAATTTCTGGTAGTACCGGTACAAATGTGTGTCTGGAATTCATCGTTATCATCACTACTACGTCCAGTATGTATTCAACTTGAAGTGGCAAATAATGACTAAGAATAACGAATAAACAAACGGATATTCGAATGGATAAAGAAGAGCACAAATCGCATAACAACTATCCGCAAGACGTGTCAATGAGGACGACCGGAATAATACTTTACGATCTGTCATGATTGCAACCAATAATGTCAGAATGTTTTGAATTGTTCCTGAAAGACAATAAAACTACAACTGAATAAAATGAATGACTGATGTAAGAATAGCAGAACACGAACCCATCTGTTCCACAAATAATGCCACCTTATCAGCCGTAACTGGTACTTTTAATGAAAGAGGTGCACGAACATTGAGCCGTTCAGCAGCCACATTAATTGTAATTGCACTCGCACCAACTGACAAGAGAACATTTGATAGCAATGTCGCAGCCATTGTTTCGGCACTACATTCCGAGTCCAATATGGCTAGATGTAATCGATTCAAACAATTCTAAACATTATTATACAATCAAAAATTCATATTAGCAGCTATCGATACATGATAAAAACAACCACGTCTACAAACACTACTTACCCTAAATAGTTCAAAAAAAGGAAATCTCGAGAGAATAACGATCACTTTCGGCTTATATAGCAATAATGTTCCATTTAATGTTAAGTCATCAAAGTCCTCTTCAATAACACTTCCGCATGGTTCTTGTAGCTGAAATAGTATACAAATGAATTTGATCATTGGAATGAAAGATATGACAGAAGGATGATTGGTAACAACCTGTAAACAATAAGCATATTGCCTTGAACCAAGAATATCGGTTAATGTATTAAAGAAGAATGTCGGTGGTTTTACTTCTGTTGACAATGACCAGCCTTGAGGTTGAGAAAACTAAAATACGTACAAAGAATTAGGATCATGAACAAATCAAAATAGATCAGATCTGCGGTGAAAGTGGACTGTTTCAATCAGAAAGCACACAGAAACGAACCACTTCAAGATTTGGCGATAACGATATATCAGGCCAATCGTACTTCGGCAATCGTTGCACTATATTTCCAACACTATTGCCGTGCCGGATCTGCGATTCATCGAAAGCAATTACTACAATATAATCAACCAAACGAACTGATCCCCTCTCGTTTCCATCCATTCTAAGATCCTTTCGCCGTTCCAATAATCCACACGTACTCAATCACTCCGCATTACCCACTTCAAACACAACAGCAATGAATAAAGTAACAGTAATGATAACAATAACGATATAAAACAAATAATTCAATGTCAACAATAATGAAACATTAAAAAAACAATAACAATTATCGTTATAAAGGTCATCATCAATGCGTTTTTGTGAAAAGCAACACAATATGAACGGGCGTTTTGCAAATGGTCATTAGTAATTGATAACGAAGCAGGCAAAATGCGTTAGCGATTCAAGCTGATTTCTGAACGGACATCCGGAAACGATTTGAAGTCGTTTGAATCGAGTCGAAAACTGTTTTAAGTCCGCATAAAATTTCGTGGAATTTGCAGAGATTTTGGCGAAACGTTTGAAAGGATTATGAAGATATTCGCCAAAGCTATTACCATCCATCCATGCATACGTTCATTCGCCCACATATCCCTTCTCCCATTGTCCGTCATTTAGCTCACGTTAACGCAACCAGCAACAGCTGACTTTGTTCATCCACCCCTTATCGTATTTTCTTTCTCGAGGCCAACCAGCGATTTTTCGTTTTCCATCAGCCTCTTTGTATGGGTCACTTTCATCGTTGTTTGAAAGGTTTTTTTCGATCGTCATCATGCTATTTCTCATAATTATTCTCTCTACAAAAGCCAACGATCAGTTTCAGCTGATTATAAAAAAGAATAAAACACACCTGGAAAACAACTAAAATCAACATCATTATCAGATATAAACCCCTGAGACATTTCTTAATATTTGTTCAAATATGTTTTACATCTGCAAAAATTTGTAATTCGCAATTATTTATCATGCAACAAAACACTTGCATTGAATCTAATTGCATCAATAACTTCTAATCGTAACTCTCAGCGTTTGCATTCACTCAATCAAACATTAGCAAAAGCAGCATTTTCAGTCTCTGAAATGAACTATAAAAATTTCAGCTTTTCGCAACCGCAAAAGAATAAATTCAACAATAATCCGAACTTCCATCTTCTTAATGTTCACGTCCTATCAGCATAACATAATCGTTATGTAAAAAAACCGAAAGCATCGATGACCCTCGCAACATCTCCCATTTCAGACCCTTTTGACGGGGTATTTCATTGCTGTCAGCTATTATTCTTATCACTATCAATACTGTTACCACTTCATGTCACCGCTGCATCGTCTTGCGACAGTATATATGTTACCAATTCCTCACTGATCGGATTGGTGTCAAATCTGAATGTACCCGCAGCTCATCTACCGTATACGATCAATGCAAACGCTCAGCTAAAACAGAAATTCTTGGAATCTAACGAAAACTTTCAATTGAATGCAAATTTATGCTGGGGTTATGAATCGAACTGTACATTTGAAAACAGTTACTCTTCACGTAAGTTATCATGCAACAAAAAAACCTCATGGTAAGTTATATTCACTTCATGTGTTTTAAGTAATAAACCACTCTCGATTCAAGGCGATTGAAAGATTCACAAAGTCAGCAACAAATATTTTGGAAGCAGGCAGATTTTGGAAAGCTCATCGATCTCAAACGAAGTATTCAACCAATTTGCGCGACAAAAACAGCGGTACTTACATTCTCTCTTAATACATACTAGTAGTAAGAATAATAGTGATCGCTAATTGTCTAGTGAGAAACATACTCTAATATACTCAGACTTTAGACATAAAGTCCTTCAGTATCCCCTACAGATACTTCATAAATCCATAAACACAACCACATAACTAATATCAGTTAATGGCATTGGGACACTACTCGGATTCGAGCAAAACTTACTTGTTTGCGGGGTGAAGTTTTGCTTGAAACCCAGTGATGAACCAATGTCTTAGATGTTGCCGAGCCCGAGTTAGGCTATGCTTTGGCTTGTATCTAATCATCTGCTTGTGTTATCATTTAATCATATACTTGCCGTAACGTTCAACCGTTACAATGAAATTGTTATCTTTTGTTACACACAAATAAGTGTATAGCGAGAGAATGATGCCTAGGCAGCATGCGAGCATACAAATATCTATTGGTATGAAAGTCGACCCATGTATCTCTTATAAATTCTCAAAAGAACACTTCAAAACAGTGCAGTAAAAGATCGCAATACGGTGTACATTTATAATACCATGTTAACCAAAAAATTTTCGGACTCGTATCCGTTCTTACAGTCTTACTTTTATGGCTTTTTGTTAGTGTGTGCATCGCATCTAATTGTTATGCGGATTCAGATTTATTTTGATTGGCGCACCTGAATTACACAAATTTTTATTCTCATCTTTGAATCACTCTTCAACACCCTACCGCAGCCCTATTCTCCGAATGAATTCCCTGACACACAGAGCTTTTTGCAAATTCTTCTATGAATGCTAGTAGCAAAGCATCCATGCGGCATACCGAATATGGTATTCTACATAAACGATTATTCATCAGAATTCGCATTGTCGAGTAAAACTCATTCTAACAGATCTCAATTATGATCGTGTAAAAAATATTGTGTTTATATTTATTGATGACGTTTACACTGGTGTTCGTCGGGGAACGGGCTCCCCGACGGGGAGCGCTCGTCCCACGCAATTTGCTTCCCAACTTTTCTGCAGGGACCTCCCAGTTATCCCAGTTCAGTTTTCTTCCCGCGGGGATCCCCACCCCGAGGCGATCCGCTCCCCGACATTTTCTGGGGGACCCCCCGTCCAGTCCTTTCCCTGCGGAAACTCCCTTCCTACGAAAAACTGCTCCCCGACGAACGCCAGTTTTCACTATTAGTAAAACAAACACAAATCTAAGCCGGCATTGTTAAAAAGAAAAAAGTTAAGTTTCAAAAAGCAAATCAATGATCTAAAGTGATCTGGCAAAAATATTCCAATGAAATGAAACACTCAGGAACTAATGAAAGCGGTTTTTTTCTCATTCCAGAATGGATCGCATTTGGAATGTTGCGAACATTTGAGATTTTGTAAAGCATCGAACATATTCTTCGATTTCAAAAATCTCAATGCAAAATCTTCGAAAAGGTTCGATGTGCGTTTCGTTTTGTCCAATGAAACTGTAATCATTCAGCATTAATTAACGAGTTATCTCCATTTTCATTATTGGCTTGATTTCACCGTTGACCCAACTCTACCCTAAACTAATTATACAATTGTGTGTTGTGACTCACAGGTTAAAAGTAATAAGTTAGTTGAGTGGATAAACTATAGAAAGTAAATGGACTTATACTAATAGTAATATGGATAAAAGTAATAATAAAGAATTTCTATAGATATCGCTCAGATGTGATTTTAAAAGGGAACGTAGGTGGCAATTGCAATGAATGCTTTGATAAAGCATTACTACTGGATCGTTGTGATGAGAAAAGTTATCTTCAAAGCTGGTTTGTAATGAATTATTGATTGCTTTTAGAATTGATATAGATCAAAAGATGAATTGGGCATGAACGCATCTTCATGAAGATATATATATCTGATAGGGTGACAAATATTTGTTGGCTTGGTAAAATGAAACTCTGAAAAGTGCAGTGCTCAGCTTAAATGAAAGTGCCTTTTTGTCTAGAAACGATCTGTCGGAGCTGAATCAATTTTTGTTCTGCTTCATGTGCACTGATGCTCGAATTTTGTCTGGATGAGATGGCATATTCTTGTGCGCAGAAATTCTGATGTTGGAAAAAATTCGTCACTGCAATATGTGAACGTGTTCTGAAAGTATGCGACCTTTACTTATGAAAACACTCGTATCCAAATTCAATAAACTCGCATTAATCTGCCTCGAGGCAGTTCTCATGCACTGCCACACACTTCTTCCAACAGTTCAGTCACGCTGTCGCAAGCAGCGCTTGAAGGACTCTTTTGGGATGGTGCGCACTTGGTTATTTGCATTGTGCATGATTTTTGAATATATCACCATTCTGTTCGTTTCTTCATTCATCGGCTGTAAACCGCCGATGAATGCCTTCCTATTTGATTTTCTTAGTTACTTTTGTTCATGCCCGAAAATTTTCGATCGGATATTTTCAAAAACTTCTAGTATTAAGACACACTGAAAAAACATTTGAAAAGTTATTTGAACTACGATTAAGATTCTTGTTGTTAATATGATCATTATTATCACTACTATTATTATTATTTTATATTACTGCTATTATCATTATTATTACTATTATTATTACGGTGATTATTATAATTATCATTATTATTACT